>VXBP01001817.1:19983-42153 GCA_013400115.1 Rhinopomastus cyanomelas | reverse complement strand
AGCCAAGCAGGCCTCCTAGCATTCTTCCCTGCTTTCCTCTTTGTTGGTATACATTGCTTCTGGACACAGAGGGGGTGATCCTTGAATACTGACCAGCTGTCCTGGGCCCCTTTTCCCTCAAGGGCTTCATCCCATGATACCTTGGCCAGTAGATCCCTGAAGTGATCAAAGTCTGCATGCCTAAAGTTCAGGGTCGTAAGCTTAGAAAACTTCCTCCTGGTTGCCCTGAGGATCTGAAGTTCAATGGCTTCATGGTCACTGCAGCCAAGGCTGTCCCTGAGCTTCACATTGGTCACCAGCCCTTCCCTGTTGGTGAGAACAAGGTCCAGCATAGCACCTTTTCTTGTTGCTTCCTCCACTATTTGGAGGAGGAAGTTGTCATCTATGCAATCCAAGAACAACCTGGATTGCTGGTGCAGTAACTTGGATTTACAAAGCATTGCAAAGAATTGTCGTGTTGGATTAGTTGCTGCTTTCAGAGAATTCATCTTTCTGATGGATGGATCGTGAGTACTGGCTTCTCACAGAATTGTGTTTTACCCTTCTCTAAATCTACTGATACTGATCAATGACTATTTTAAACTGTTTTAACAATTTAAAAAACTGTATGTACACCAGAATTCAGTGCTCTACTCCTGGTCTAGTGGAAGATGTCCCTGCTCATGGCAAGTGGTTTGGAACTCTGAAGTCCTTTCCATCCCAAACCATTCTATGATTGTGTCATAACACCTTTAACATCTTTATCAGTGATCTGGATGAGGAGATTGAGTGCAGCCTCAGCAGATTTGCAGATGACACCAAACTGGGTGAATGTGTTAGTCTCCTGGAGGGTAGGAAAGCTCTGCAGAGGGACCTGGACAGGATGGGTCAATGGACTGAGGTCAGTTGAATGAGGTTTAACAAGACCAAGTGCTGGGTCCACACTTACCACAGTGTAACTGTGGTGACAACACTACAGGCTTGGGGGAGCTGATTGACAGCAGCTGAACAGGAGCCAGCAGTGAGCCCAGGTAGGCCAAAGGCATCCTGGCCTGCATCAGCAATAGTGCAGCCAGCAGGAGTAGAGAGATGATCATCCACCTCTACTGGGCACTGGTGAGGCCTCTTCTTGAGCACTGGATTGAGTTTTGGGCTTCTCATTACAAGAAGGACATTGAGGTTCTGGAGCGGGTTCAAAGAAGGGCAGCGAAGCTGGTCAAGGGCCTGTAGGACAGGTCTCATGAGGAGAGGCTGAGGGAACTGGGGTTGTTTAATTTGGAGAAAAGAAGGAGAGACCTTATTGCTCTTTACAGCTACCTGAAGGTTGGTGATAGAGAGGTAAGGGTCGGTCACTTCTGCCATGTCACCAGTGATAGAACAAGAAGAAATGGCCTCAAGTTGTGCCAGGGTTGATGATTGGACTGAATGATCTTGGAGGTCTTTTCCAGCCTTAATAATTCTATGATTCTATGACCAATACATATAGACGTGTATTAATAACACCTGGTACTGCATTCTTCTTTAAGTATGATAGAGTATAGGTCAAGAATTTGCAGCTTGACCATGGGAAAGTTATCATCTCCTGCCCACTGCTACTGCACCAGTCATTTTGTCTAACCTCATTACCAGAAGCCAGAGTATTTTTCATTTTGATAATGTGCAATAAAGGAAGTTGTTCTTTAGCAGGAGGGGGGTTGAACACTGGAACAGGTTGCCCAAGGAGGCAGTTGAGGACAAGGCTCTGGGCAACCTGATCTAGCTGAGGATATCCCCGCTCCCTGGAGGGGGCTTGGAGTAGATGACCTTTGGAGGTCCCTTCCAACCTGGGCCATTCTGTGATCGTGTTATCCAATACACAGAAGGTAGCATGGCAGCTGAGAAATGCTGCTGGTGTTGTACCACAATTTGTAAAACAGAAATGTTGAGCTGAGTAAAGGGAGGACCTTTTTGGGTATTGTATACCCCAAATACTCAAATATTTCATTCAAAACCTGTAAAAAGCCTGAAAATAAACTTCATTCTTAGGTTAGGCTCTTTGCATTCACTGCAGGCAGGCTGCTGTGGAGTGCTCTCCCTCTGATAGCTCAGCTGGATCTTCTCCTGCCATGGTTCTCGCCCCCAGGTGCTAAACTGCAGTAACATAATATCTCTGTTTTAATTTCATCAGGATAAAATCCCTGTGTTTTCTCTGGCATCGTGCATTCCCATTCTCTTACCATCTTGGTGGTCCTTCCCTGCTTGCCTCAGATGGAGTTCTTTCCTGAACACACAGATAGCAAGAACTTCATGTGCTGTTGTAGCTGAGATTTTACTCATCAGTGACACCAGCAATTATACTGGTGTTGCTAGAAACATCCTTATTTATTCTTTCAGGTAATAATGAGAAATAACCTCATCACATTCAGCATGATACAGTGTAGTTGACAGAATCCAGCGTGATGTGAGCCTCCTTCACAGAGTACAATGTTATCACCTCTGAGAATCACTAGCTGTAACTCTGCTAGCCTTTTTTTTTTAATTTGATGGTTAAGATTTGTAGTTAAGAACTAGATAAGCCCTGTGCCAAGAGGCTCGGTAGCTGCCAGCCCAGCCAGATCTGGATTCCTCAGGAAACCCGTTCTCGAGCTTACTCGAGGTTAGCACTTTATGTCTGTCTCGCGCTGGTATTTTGCACTTGCTGAAAACATCCGTTGGAGGGAGCCTGTTAAATCCTGCCAGCAGCAACTTCCTCTTGGCAGCTCCTGGGGCTGAGGTGCGCATGGCTTGCTGCTCTGCGAAGTTGCAGCGTATGCTACCTGTCCTGGCTTTGACAGAGCCCTGCCAGGGAAGCGGCACTTTAAAAAAATAAATTAATTAAAATTCTAAATACCTTAAAGAAAAGCAGAGTTTTGGATACGGATCCTGCCAGTGGCAAGGTTTTGATTGTCTTCAGGAATGTCGTGGAGTATTCCCAGCTATGGCTGGTGATCTCTCTGCACCATGTGGAGCTGACTGCTAAATATCCCCACCTCCCAGGACTCTTTCAGCTGTAAGTACTTGGTTTTGCTGATGTTACTTCAGTTCATAGGGACCCAAAGGGACGGAGAGCTCTCACAAGCCAGGAGGTGGCAGCCCAGACAAGAGAGGGCAGGGACATCTTGTTTCCGTGCACTCTGGGATATCTGTCCGCAGCCAAATGTTGTTTCTTGCTGCATACCAACACTGTTGGGAGTCTCCGTATTCATTCAGGGCCTACCCTCTCTTCCTCGAAGCTGTGAGGTTTGAAATGAACATCATGTTTGCTATAAAGAATCCTAATTGGTATCAAGCTCATGGAATGTGGTCTTTTGCATACAATTAAATCCTGCTGTAGTGAACTTGAGACAGGCGTGTTATGGGCTTGGTGCTGCAGAGAGACTGTCATTTTGTGCTACTCCATGTGACTTAGTTTAACACTGGTTTAGCAGAGCACTGCCTGTCTTAAGCACACACCTCACTTGAGCTCTTTTGTAAGGGCAGCTGCTCCACAGCCAATGCTGAATCCGTAGTCCCCACCCCTCAAGGTCTTTGGCCATAGCTTTAATAAGACTTACCACAAGAAACTCTGACGAGCATGTCATATCATTAGCTGCCTCTGAGGACTGTCCATGCCCGTGCCTCTCCCATATCAAAGTTAGCTGTTGGCTGTGGAAGTGGAACTTTGTACTTTACTGGAAGCACTTACCTCCATCTTTTGTGAGGGAGTTCTATCCCATTGGTGGCAGTGAGATCACTTCTGCACATGCATCCATCTCTACTGAAATATTTTCAGAAGCAGAGTCTAACCCACAATGGGTCTTTTTTGGTTTTTCACCTGCGGTGTCAGTGAACCTTTTGCCTGTGGTGTCAATAAAGCCACCACAATTTCCACCACAGCAGGAAAGGAAGCACCTTAATAAATCAGTGTTGTTAGAGCTTAAAAAGTGAGATGCCTGCTGCACAGGAGCAGAGAGGATGGGGGAAGGTAAGCAGTTAAAAAAGACAACAAGAGAGCTACAGTTCCATTTATTTCTCAAATGTTTTGTTCAAAAGAACAAAACATTTCTATTTAATGTAAGAGTTTATAATTTGAATCTGTAGACGTATGGAATAATACTAGAAGCTGTTGGCAACCCGTAAGGTTTCTCCAAATGGGGCTTTAAATTAATCTACAGAGAAAGAATATTAACATGATATGTCTGCCTGTTCTTTGTATGTATTGGTCCAACATGAAGGCAGCCTATCTCTGTCAGCCATGGTTTGTAATGCATTGGCAGAAGATGTTTCATTACACCTAGTTCAAAGTGCACTGAACTCAGCAGGATTCTCCCCAGTGATTTAGTTCAGATTTAAGTTGTGCTCGTAGGCTATGGCTGTTTCCCCAAGCTGAGATCTCTGTTAAAAGAATCTGGATTAAGAATGCAACCAAATCCTGTAAACCCAGCTTTACACATAGAGCTCTGGAAGTGACATGAGCTGAGGGCAATGCATGGCTCGTTTTGGCTTTGAAGACGAAGTCTACTGATAAAAATGAACAGGGAGTGAGCCCACCCTGCATGCAGAGGAGCACTGCCCTGTCCTCATCCCACCAGTGAGCCTACAGCACAGCACTGTACAGGCAAATGGCTTGGCACTTGGTCCCTAGGAACAACAGGCAGTATTTCACTGTCACTAGATAGTATTGGGAGGGGTGAAGGTCCTCCTGTCTTTTTCCTTCTTCTCCTTCTTGGTGCCAAAGCTTGTCTGCACATAGTACAGACTGCTTCAGCCTGGGCAGGGAGAGCGCCAGCGTTCCTGAGTTCCTTATTCTGGTTTATTTTAAATATTTGTTGTTGAAGCAGATCCAGAGCAGGCCATGAAAATGCTCAAAGGGCTGGACCTCCTCTGCTCTGGGGACAGGTTGAGAGAGTTGGGGTTGTTCAGCCTGAAGAGGAGAAGGCTCCAGGGAGACCTTCCAATCCCTGAAAGAGGCTGTCAGAGGGCTGGGGAAGATTGTTCCCGAGGGCTGGGAATGAAAGGACGAGGGGTCAAGGTTTGAAGCTGGAAAAGGGCAGAGACTGGACATGAGGGAAAAGTTCTTGAATATGAGGGTGCAGGATCCCTAAGTGGGAACAGGCTACCCAGAGACATGGTCGAGGCCCCATCCCTGGAGCCATTCCAGGTCAGGCTGGATAGGGCTTTGGGCAATCTGTTCTGGTGAGAGATGTCCCTGCTTGTTGTAGTGGGGTTGGACTAGATGCCATCTGGAGGTCTCTTCCAACCCAACACATTCTGTGATTCTATACAGAATGTAAATGGAGAATATGGGCTGAAAGAGAGAAGCTTGAGTAGCTGCTTTTGTGCATCCCAACTCTCTGTGGGGTTTTCCCCCTGTTATCTCCCTGTATGGAGAATTTCTTTATAAATACAGAACAGAAAAAAACCCCATCAGCACCTACTGATTAAGCATGAAGCCCATTTCCTTAGAGAATACAGAGTTATTGCAGTAAAAGCTTAGCCAGATATGGGGAGAAAAGTAGCTATTTGGTAAAAGAAGGGGATCTAAGTTTTAAAACCTCTGTCTCATTTTCTCTTCATTTCATAAACAAAAGCATTAAAAAAAATCCAGCCAAAACCAATGTGAAGAAAGCGCAAGAAATATTATTAGTGAGATCGTATCTACTGAAATTGGCCAAATACTTAACAGATTGCTGAAAGAAATTTGATGCTTAATTCTTTCAGACAATTTAGGTATTGCCTAGGGTGATGTTCCACCTGCCTATAGGAAACTCTGCAACTTTGCCTCTTGAAAAAGAAGTTTTAAAATCGATATTAATCATCTCATTTACAAGCTAAGGTACTATACATGTTGCTGCAGAATAAACGACTTGTTGGCTGGGTTTCAAATAGTAGGAAACAAGGCTCTGCTCCCACATTTTCCCTTTCTGTCATGCTGATTAGGTTGCTGTTTGGATTCTTTTTATCCCATCTGGAGCCCTCAGCAGAAGGGATTGAAAGATTAAGATTAAAGTTGGTCTGACGACAACCTGATGGAAATGAATCTTGCGTTCTTGCTGCTACTTCAACATGCACTGGGTTTCCGTTAGCTCTGTGTGGCCAAACAAGTTACTGTGGTGGTGGATAGCCAGAAAGTGTAGGTCCTGATCACTCTCTCCCTGTGCTACATTGCACAGGCATCCTGCGAGGGACAAATCCCTTGCATGGTAAGACCATGTAACCACTGGCCATTACTGGGGAGTAGCTGATATGCTACTACTTCCAGCTTATTTTCAGCCTTGGTATGTCTTTTATTTTATGATCTCCTAAGGGAGGAAAAGTGCTTTTGGAGCTGAGAAAACAATGAGATGTGTCCAGGTATGAGGCAAGTTCTCTATCACTTTGTGCATTGTGTGGGGTTCAGCCCCAGGGCAAAGGGATAGGGGCATAGGCAGGGACTCTTCTCATCCTTGTGAGAGCTTGTTGAGCTTTGTTGGCTCATGGTCACTGACAGCAGTTGTTGTTTGCCCTGGAATCTTAACCTGCTTTACAGTTTTTACAGTCATGTAAGTTTTCATATTGCTAAGCACTTGTCTGCATCCTGAAAACAATGCTTTGTGGAATTAGAACCACAGAGCAGTTGTGTGCCCTTGCAGATGGAGATGACCGGCAGCATGTGAGGATACACCAGGCTCCTGGAAGCACTGCTGCCTTTTTTGTATCTCTAGGAGCTTCCAAGAAACATATTAGTTCCATCCCAAATAATTGGAATGAGTGGACTGGCCAGTGGCAACCTGTCATTTAATTGTCACTGAAAACACTCAGTCGTATTGTTTAACCTGGTTCTGCAGAACAGACACCATGGTGCTATAAATCATCTGTCTAGAATTTATCAGTCCAAATAAACAAACAAGTTATTGCTATGTCAGCTGCCTGACACATTACCAGCTGCCTTTCCTGCAAGCCCCCTGAAGGGTCTTTCTCTGAGGGCTTTTGGAGAGAGGAGACCAATTAGGACAATTGTTAAATTAGACAATTGGTTAAATTAGACCAATTAGACCAGTTGGTTAAATTTGCTCCCCTTTCTAGATGTCAGCACTTCTGTCAGTTCCAAGAGTTACTATCCAGCATCACAAAGTTTAGCAAAGGTAACAACTTCGGAGGTCATCCCCAGCAACATCTTTGTGTTTCATGGATGGTTTTCATGCAGTACTTCAGAATCACAAAATATACACAAAGCTTCGATTCCATGTGAAAGTATAGCTTTTTTTGGATGCAAATACTGTTTTGACAGCACTTTGCACAAGTCCTTTGGAAAGCGCCTATTACTATTTATGATTAATTCTAGTTGCCCAAGACTGGCTGTTTAACCTCTCTTCCTTACCACTCCCTTTTTGGTCCAGCAGATCAATTCACTGGTTTGTTCAGAATTACATGAAGTTTGCACCAGGGAAGGGTAGCGCTTAACGAACAATAACATTTCTGTCTAAGGCAGCAAAGGGGTTTTACTGCTCAAACGCACATAAGCTTTGATTTTATGGAACAGTGAGAGGAAAACCATACTGGCTACATCTGAACACATGATCTGCAAAAAAAAAAACTAAGAGGAATGTACAGATAAGTACAATGAAGCATGTGATGACTGCTGTGTTTAAAAAACATCTTCCAGAAGATTTGTGAAGGGATGCAAAAAGACTAAAGGGAGAAACCTAGAAGCCATCTTGTCTGGGAAAGCAGCTCATTTATGCAGTTTTCAGAGAAAGCTGTATGTGAAAGAGTGGTTATGGAAAATGCCAACAGAAAAGCAGTTGCTGCTTCGCACTGTAACTGTACATAAGTCATGCAAAATTGTTGTAGTTTAACCCCAGCCAGTGACTAAGCCCCACACAGCTGCTTGCTCACCCACCTCTCAGTAGAATGGGGAAAGATGCAGAAAAGGAGAAGAGTTGTGGGTGGAGATACAGGCAGTTTAATAGCAAAAGTCACACGCATAAGCCAAGTAAAACCAGGAATGAATGCCCTACTTCCCATTGGCAGGCAGGTGTTCAGCGACGTCCAGGAAAGGCGAGCTCCATCATATGTAATGAGTACTTGGGAAGGAAAATGCCATCATTCTGAGTGTCTCCCCTTTCCTTCTTTTTTCCTCAGTTTATATGCTGAGCATGATGTCATATGGTATGGAATATCCCTTTGGTCCATCAGGGTCAGCTGTCCTGACTGAGTCTCCTCCCAGTGTTTTGTGCACCCTTAGCTTACTTGCTGCTACGGTGATGTGAGAAGCAGGAAAGGCCTCTATATTGCGCAAGCGCTTCTCTGCGGTAACTAGAACAACCCTGAATTATCAACCCTGTTTTCAGCACAAATCCAAAACTGGGGCCCATGCCTTCTACCATGAAGAAAATTACCACAGCCAAAAGCAGCACATTAATAACATCAGTGAGTTAGGTAGGCATCAAGAAGGAAATGAGAGAAGTGGCTGTCAAACACACTGAATTAGTTACATCCAAACTCAGGGCTTCTCCTGGTGATGCAGATGAGTGTGGGGCTTCTAGACAGATTTATTCAAGTTTTGTTCATTTTGGTGAGAATCTATGGGAAGACAGGGAAGTCTGTGTAGGCAATAGATAGCTGCAAAGGTCTAGGACGTAGAGTTTTCCTCTCTGTGCTCAGATGACTCGAAGCCTCATAAACATTTTGTGTTTACTTTGAAAAAAGTGTTGTTGTACAGGCTGGGTTAGCCAGCACACAGCACGGAAAAAGAAAGGGGAATAGTGGAGGAAAGAAGTCTTGTGTTCAGTTTACAGCAGGACAATCTGAAGACAGCTGGAATTTAAACACTGATCAGAATGTAGCTTTGTACCTCCAAGTGTGAAATCAATCTCTCCTATTCTATGGGGTCCATGCTGTCCTTCACCACTGCCCTTCTCAGCTTTAGGCTGTTCAGATCATGGTAGATATTGATGATTCCAATCCCTAATGTTCTGTGATTCTGTGATTTACTTCCTGCTTGTGCTGCTACTGTCCAGGCCTTTTTTTGGATAATCTGGTCTCTATTTTACTGCTCCTTCAGCCTTCCCACCAGCTGGTTTGTCCAGTTCTTGACTGTCCTACTTCTGAAACACTGCAACATCTTCTGCTTAGTCTCCATTTTTCACTTTCTTTTCTAAATCATTTGTCCCTTCATCATGATTTGGGCAGAAACCCTTCCAACTATGCCCATGAATGAAGATTTTAGGGTTGTCATTGTTTTTTGCATGCCAGTCAAAAGGTCCCTGCTTGTAAGGTCCTGCAGATTCCTTGGCATCAGTTCTTACTTCATACTGCACCCGTCCATTTGCAACCAGCACTTTCCCAGTTCTCTTTTTCCACTTACGCCCTTCACGTGAAACTGAGAAAGCAGCAGCAAAGGGAGATGTAAATAAGGCTGGTGGATATTTCCTCCTGCCCCTTAAGAAGCAGAGTATTTCAGCCCTGAAAATTCTGCATATAGACATGAGAGTTCTTAGAAAATAGCATTCCAGCCTCCCCTGTAGAGAGGTATTATTAGAGTTACAAACACGTAACGTGTGGGCCAGTGCTGGCAAGTGCGCTTTACCTCCCGCAAGTGCACAAAACTGAAAGAAATTGTAATAAATGTCCATTTGCTCACCTGAGACTAACAGACTTGAAAAGTCATGAGTCTCCTTTCCATGCAATGTTGCGCACAGTGTGTTTTATGTTAAGCTGTAGACTGTGCTTTACCTTCTGTGTTAACTGAATGAAGGTACAGAACCAGAGGGCTGAGAAGGATTCCCATGAGCCTGCAGCTGCATTATTCCCTAGTACTTTTCAGGCATAGTGTCTGTTACACATTCCATCATTAATACAGCAGAAAAGCATTTATTCTTGGAAAATGCCCTTCACTGTGATCAACAGCTTGGGGATCCTAATTGCAGCCCATTAAGAATAATGAGATTTGCATGGTAGAAGCCAGAGAATTACAGGGGTAAAGGCAAAACTTCACAACTTGAAAGCTTAATATAAACGTATAGTGCCCACGAGTGCAAAGGACATGCAAATTGGTGGCTCATTACTGCAGAGTGACCCATGGGTAAGCGCAGGGGCTTTCCCAGGAAGTCGGGCTGCAAAAGTTACAAAAGATAAGGACATACTTGTAGAAACAGCTAAACTAATGAGAGCTGAAAGTTGTTTGAAATATCCCGATGACCTCACAGATGGGATGCTTATTAAGGTATCTGCATCAGTCTCTTTTTTGTCTAACAGACTATTGTAAAGCTTTGTCGAGGCGTAGCCAACAGTCCGTGAAGGTGTCTCCTTGCTTTCTGACACACCAAGGGCTTTTTTTTGTTTGTTTTAATTAATTCAAAATGAAAACCAACACACATATCCAATTTTTGTTTGTAGGCTTATTTGTGGAGTAGCGGAGGCGAGGCAGTCAACTACGATTACTTCATCAGCACAGGGTCTGCCTGCTACCTACGTGCCTATCTGCTCGAGTGCGCTGGTCAGAAGCCAACTGCAAATTTAGGTCTTGAAAGTCTGAAGAAAAGCGCTTTATGTGCGAGGGTCCCATGAAGGCTCCGTAATGCAATTAAGCCCCATTCTAACAAAAGACTGGCCATTTTGCTGAGGCATGACATGAGTAATTAAAATATCACTTTAAAATAGACAAATGAGTATTCTAGTCTACTTACAGATATTGTTTGAGAAAGATGAGGGAACAAGATTATGATTTTTGTTTGTTCCAGTGTCCTCTGTGTTGAAATCAATGCAATAAGCTGGCAGTGAAAAACATCTACCTAAGCTGCTATGGGGACCCTATCACTGGAGCAGTCAGTAGAAATGGAAGAGTAGGAAAAGCTTTTCATTTCCCTGCTGGAAAGGACTAGGTTTTCTAAGTGCTTTTCTTATTTTGTTATAGGTGATTAAGTATGAAATTGTTTTAGGGAAGGAAGCAAGGAGGAGAAGGGAATGGACAGTGCAAACACATACATGGGTTTTCCTTGTAGTGAAATGATGCTGGAATGAAATGAGAACATAACAGATCAACCAAAAGAGTGAGAAATGGCCATGGTTAATAGAGGAGAGCTGCATGTCTAGTGATTCCTAAAGGTGAGAAAGGAAAGCTAAGTTTGGGAGGAAAAAGATTGTGTGAGGTGTGTTGAAGGAAGCAGATTTCAGTTACTTTATTGCAGAAACTCTTTTGTTTCTGCTAAACCACAGTGAGATGTAACTCTTGCAGTGCTTCTGGCCAGATCGTGATGGATGTCGCCTGTGAGACAGAGGTCCTAGGGCTATTGAATTTGGCTCAGTCCCCTGGGTTCTCATAGAGTTCATGGTTCCTGTGACATCAGTGGTGTTAGAAATACCCAATCATAATGCAGTGAGGTGTCTCCTACAATGAGGAATTGAGTAACAGCCTAGCCACTGTCAAATCCCACTAAAATGCTTGGCAGCTTTAATTGAATGGCTTCCGTTCAGATTGAAGAGCCTTATTTTAGGTTCTTTGATACAAAAGAGGAAAATAGGAAAATGGCAGAGGAAAACAAATTGGATAGCTGCTAGCATACAGCACCAGCTATATCTTTCCAGGCCACACAAGCACCTTCAGTACACATCCTCTAATCTTCTGTCAGATTCCTTGGATCACCATCAGAAAAGAGCCCAGCAACAAGTCACAGCAACCTAACCATCATCTTCCTAAATTCCTTCAATGGCTCCCTTTTCTCTTTCTGTTTGTGTCTGTTCCTTTACTAAAGTCCCAAACAAAGCTCTGTGGTTTCAGCTATGGTGGGCAGAAGCCCTCCCAAAGGATGAATAGGGCCCTCTCCCCACACCTTCTTCCTGCTGTGGGCTCTATCCTGAATTAAACCAGCAAAGAAACACAGGAACAACAATTAAAACAAAAAAAAGAAAGTTCATGATTCTTCTGAGAATGTACTGAGAAATAGTGAGGAAAGGGCAGGAATGTTCATACTTGAAGTGTGCAGTTTTGAAGGATCTCAGTTATTCTCTTGTAGGACACAAGATACACTGAAAGGACATTGTGGAGAGGTTGGTGCTGGTCTCTTCAAGCAAGCAATTAGTGATAGAACAAGAAGGAGCAGGTTCAAGTTACAACAGGGTAGGTTTAGACTTGATATTAAGAAAATTTTTTCACAGAAAGGGTGCTGCTCAGGCACTGGAATGGGCTTCCCAGGGAGATGGTTCGGTCACCATCCCTGAATGTGTTTAAAGATCATTTGGATCAGGTTTTGAGGGATACACTTTAGGGTGAACTTGTAGGGTAGATGGTTGGACTCAGTGATGCCAGGGGTCTTTTCTAACCAGAGTGATTCTGTGATCTGAATCCACCAAAGGTTGTAATTCAGCTTTTGTAACCCTGTGCTGGGTCTGAACTTCTGAACTCAGTATTGTCTTGCGTTTGTCCTCCTACTGCTGTGCCCATGTGCAGCTGTGATACCATTACATTCCCATTCTCCCCAGTGTGCTGTCATGCTGTTGCATAATGAAATAAAATGAAAAATGATTTATTGTGCAGGATCAGAGGGTTTCTTCCTCTGCAGTGTACGGATGTAAATCTAGGGCAGTTTCCCATGCCCCTGGAACAAGGTTTCACTTGCAAAAAGTTCTTGAATCAACAAATGGGAAAAACACTCCAGAGTGATGAAAAAGGAGCGTTTCTCTCTGTCTTCCTGTGTTGGTTCAGCAGGGCTTTGCTGAGGTTGCTGACTGTGAAATGTCTTCGACAGAATTTCTCTGAACCCTTTGTTATAATTACATTTTATAATTCCATGCAACTGAGTACACAAATGACGTTCAAGTAACAGTCATTCAATACCTCTGAATTCCCAATGTGAAGCTGTTGTGAGTTCAAGAGAACTACCACAACGTGCTGTTTGCCAGGATGAAAGTGCCCAAAACCCAGAAATTCAGAAGGATTTGATCAAATTAATTGTGAACGTTGCTGTACCAGAAGTGCAGCAGTAATCCATCCAGGAGAGAAGGTATCCAACCACTGAAATGGGTGTTAATGGAGGCAACTCTGACGTTAAGTGAAGGGCAGATGATACAGATGTCATTTAAATTATTAAATATATGGTCATTCAAGTTGTTCTAAGTTCACAGTTTATCCTCATGTTCTCAGGGGATGAACTTCTGCCAATCTCATCCACAGACCCAAGAAAATCTTTCTCCCACCAGGCCTGTTTAATTTCGTGATGTGTTGAGTTTCTTTGTCTGCAATAACATCTGAGCTGTTTGTCTTCATATTTCAGACTGCAAACTTCCAGGGCGTGTAGCTGTATGTCACGCATAGCCTGTATCATCCTGGGGCCCAAGTCTCCTCTGGGGTTTCAGGACCTATTGCAGCACAAATCTTAATAAATAACTATTGCTCAGAAGCAGCACCAACAGCTGGATTTTCACTTTGCCTCACTCATTTAACGAGAATGTAGCCCATTCTTGACACAGAAAAGTTACTGAGAGGTGACTGATGAGGAGACTTTATCCGCAGTAAAGGATCACTCAAGATGTGGCCAACTGACTAAGACTGGGACAGATTTTGACCATGATCTTGGCAGACACAACATTCTTAAAGCCAGAAAGATATCCAAGACCTTGTGTGGGTGGGACTGATGGAAAAAAACATCAAGTACATGACATTTCTGGAGAGTTTCAAAGGCTTGGAAAGTCTCCTCCACTGGTTCCTACCAATTCTCACCACTGATTTTGCCTCAGTATTTTTTTTCTCAGTAAAAGTAGAAAAGGACAATGAGAGCTTTCTAAAATGCTAAACCTCTTTTTCTTATATAAAAGATACAATAAGAAATGGGACAGATAAAGGACGATCATTTATTAGCGATATTTCCAGGTAGCGCCCTTTGAAGTGCTGCACCAGTTAGTCTATTACTCCAGGGGGCAATTAGGGGGCATGGGAAGGGGACAAAGACTTTGCTGAAACAAATAGCTTTTCCCCACTTGGAACAAAAAAGTAATTTGATAAGTGAGGGGGGATCTTGCAAGCAGGATGAAACAGCAGGAGGGGCAGTGGTCGGTCTCCAGTCTGTCAGGCAGCAGTGAGCTTTGCATCTCAGCTGCATGTCACACATCTCTTGCCAAAGCTCTGAGGATAACAGTCTCCTTCTCAGTGCTACGACCTGGACCGTCAAGGGTGGTGGGCTGTCCTTCAGACTCAGTCACAGCACAATGGCTGAGTTATTTTTTTAACCCTAACAAGAGCTGTCATTAAAAGTTACTGAAGCCTGACTTTTCCCTTGTCAGCACCCTCAGCCCAGACCAGGGGTCTCTCATCCTTTGAAGCAGCCAGCTGAAATGCCTTTGTTGCTTTATGATGTCTAATGAAGCCCTCTAGCTCTGAGGCACCCAGCAAGACCCAGTGAACCATGGCTGGAGGAAAGGCCAATACCTAAGTAAGCTGGGAAGCAATCCCATGCAGTTATTTGCTGAGGTCTGCCAGTTGGGTTTAAAGGTGTCTGCAAAAAGTGCAGCAATTGTGCCAGTCCTCTGCCAAGAAGAAAGGAGCCCCGTTCTGTGTTTCGTGTTCCTGTAGGGTATTGGATGAAGAAAGGGTTTTAGTTCTTCGTATTTTAGGTTATTACTAACATGATATAACTTTACAAATGGCACAACACTTTTGGCTGGTAGACAGTCTCATCAGTGGGAGCATTCCCTTATTGGTATTGCTCACAAATTAGAGTGTACATCATCTCAGAGAAGGCTGCCTGCTGTCAGGATCACTCCTTTCTTAGGGATTCAGTTCCCCATTTCTGTATACCACAAGTATCAGTATCTATTTATCTGAGATATTTATTGGCAAGAAGCTGGCGACGGTGTGAGAATACAGAGACTAATCAAGGAAGGCAATGGAAAGACTTACTGTGGGCTTTCATGTGTTTCACGTGGGACAGTAACTGGTATCATGGTCTAAAAACAGCATAGAAAAAGTAATTTCTGCCTAGGAAATTGCAGCATTGGAGGAGATTTTACTGGGAGTAGCCCCCCCAACAATATTTAAAATAAAGAAACTTCTATCAAGGGGTCCCTTGGCACAAACCCCAAAGAGGCTTTGCAGCTCTGCCCTGTTTTGCACCCTGGGATTGTCATTTGTGGCTCTGCAGTGCTTCTACTCCATCTCTGACATAAGCAGAGCTGATGAAGAGAAGACAAAGGGATTCTGCTAGTGACTAGTTCAAAGTTAATTCCTCAGAAGGGACACAAGTGGGGTTTTTTTGTAAAAACTAGGTACAGAAAAGAAAAAAGGTGGCCATGTCGAGCAACCTCTCCCTGTAAATGGGAGCTGGGCTGTGTAACTGGGAGTTGCCCGTGTTTCTAGGGCCTTTGTCAGTTTCCCTTGCATTTTTACTACCTTTTTGGTGTTAATGGAGATCCTTATTTTCTGTGCTTCTAATATGCTTCCCACACTGGCTACTAACTAAAAGAAAACATGAGTTCATGTGTTTTAACTGATGCACTCGGTTTCCTACATCTATTAATTATTTCTCATGTGCTTCATTCTGTGCTCCTCCTGACTTCTGTTCTTCCCTCTTCCGGACATCCGTCGAGTAAGGCAAAGCCTGTAAGCAAGGTGCTCCTGCTGATGTGATTTAAATTTAACTAACTCAATAATTTACAAATCAGAAACATCTCTTCTTTAGTGGATGAGAACACTGGCTATAAATTTCTGAGTCCTTTTGGTCTGTGCCCAGTTAATTGTGGGAAGTAAGACATTCCTCTTTTCCCAAGTTTGAGGTTGTGTATCACAACCTGTATAGTGCAGCTGCCTGCACATAAGCATAAGGAAAAGCTTTTTCCCGGTGAGAGTGACAGAGCCCTGGCACAGGCTGCCCAGAGAAGTTGTGGAGTATCCTGCTCTGGAGACTTTCCAAACACCCCTGGATGCAGCCCTGTGTGATCCACCCTGGGTCATCCTGCTCTGACAGGGGGGCTGGACTAGATGATTTCTAAATCTCCATTCTGACCACTGACATTCTGTGAATCTGTGATAATGATTGCTTTTTGCAAGAAGGGTGATTTAGGGCATCTTGTAGTGCCAGTGAGGATTTACTTGGACTTCTGCTGCATCTAGAGGGTAAAAGGACAGGTGAAAGCCATCTCTGGTTATCTTCTGCCCTTTCTGAGTGCTTTCTCTGTGTCTGTAGCAGAGTCCCACGCTGTGCATTTCCTAAAATACATTCTATTCAGAGGCAGAAAGTCCTGAAACATTAAAACTATTTCAGACATTTTCAAGTGAAAAAGAAAAATGGCACAAAACTAATCCATACAGACAGTCACCATTTTGTCACTGGGTGAATTCAGGAGCTGGACCAAGTGGTACCTCTCTGTAGACTTTTAATGGACAGCTGTCTGTTTTCACATCTGCCGAATTGGTCAACAGCCCATGTAATGGAGGATGTACAGCCAAACAAGAATTCAAACTCAATTTCTCTCCTGTGGAAAATGGCTGCAGATAAGGGGCCATGGGACTAGCAGAGTTTTAGTTACTTGCCTAATCTCTTAAGCCAAAACCTGTTGAAATAAGGCAGAGCTGCTCAAAATGTGGTGCTTTGGGTTTACGTGGAAAATGTTTTCTACTTGGATGGTTCCTCTGGGTCCACACCCATTAACATTGCTCTGATTTTCAGGCTGGGATTAGTACACAGTCTCCACACTGTGAGTCTAGCCAAAATGAGACTGAAAATTTTATATCATGACAAACCATTGGGTTTCAGATGTGTTCAACCACAAACGTATAAATTTCACACATGAACACATCTGCATGAAAACCAGTTAGAAATTTTTTAGCATTCAGCTGAAAACTGCAAGGGATCCCAGCTGTCCCTGACTCCTACAGCACATTAAACTGGACAAAGAGTTCTGGGGCCATGTCTAACTGACGTTACTAATTTTACTCTCTGGTGACAGATCCCTGCCCTAGGACAATCAGGCAAGCAATGAAAATGAACTTCATATGCACTCCTGGTACTTTTATTATTGCTACCCTAGTTTGATGCCCTGCTTTTCGTTCAGTATTCTCCTGTTCTGGAAATTGTGTCAATTTGTGTCTGGTAGACACTTTAAAACATTTCCCTTTAATCTTCCAAGCTTTTTTCTACTTTCCATTACCCTATGCTCTATGTAAGGGCAGCACTGTATCTCTGGATGCCACCTCCTAATGGGGTCCAATATATTCAGGGGCCTCATCTGTGACTGAACTGATGCTGCGCTTGTCACAGGACCTCACACTGGACCAGCAGAGACACTAAATGCAGTAACTGAGATTAGAATTTATCCTCTCACTTAGAAGGCATCTGTTTCCTTTTGGTATGCAGCATATTCTGCTCTGTCCAGACACCACACAGTGTATTAAGAGATTTCTTACAAGTTGTCACAAAATATTGAGCAAAACTTTCACATGTATGAATGAATTTTTGGCAGACTGTTTTGCCCTAGTAGTTGAAAAAAAATCCATAGAAGTTGGAGACATTTTCTTGGCAAACAAGTTGTGATTTTATAGGTGTGCATGGAACTGTAAATGCGCTGAATAGCTCGTAACAGCCATTCACTTGGGCTGAACTCATTTGGTGGGCTGTTGTTAGTTATAGTCTGCAGGCAGGTCACTGTGCAGACAGCAGATATTGTGGGACCATCACCTTTCATACTTGTTTCCACATTTCTTGGTGGATGGTAGAGAAATTACTGGTGAAACTTACAGGCTCTGTGCATTCTTTGGCTGAGCTGAGAACAGCAAGTACAGTACCAGTCCTATACACATCAGTGCAGCATGCAGCGCGTAGGCCAGGTGTTAGCAACTGTAAAGTTGGCTCGTTCTTGGTGTGAATAAAAAGTTATGAATATATGAATAGAACTTCAGAAACAAAGATCCAAAAATGAAATTGTGGGCTCAGGAGATGGTGTTTGAAGAGCCCTTAGATCTGTGTCAAGCCCTTTCACCAAGAAGGATGAACTGCTTTTAGACATTCCCTAGAAAGTTTTGTCCAGAGGGTTCCTGAAAACTGCGGACAGCCCTGATGCATCTGTTCTGCTAATGCAGGACACCAACCAAAACAGGCTGGGTTTTTTCCCAATGTCTAAATTAATTTTTCTTGGATGCAAACTAAGATAATTTCTTATTTTCTTTGGCTGTGAAGAGAAATTTATCACAATCCTCTCTCAAATGACCTTTAGACTAGTCTATTGGAAGATTAATATCCAATTGCTCTCCCCAAAACTACCTACATTGAGGGTAAGCATGACCAGTCTTGCTTATAGTGAACACTTCAATGTCTTGTCAATCAGACTCTCTCCAGTTTCTCCAGGTCTTTTATATTGAACACTATTTGACATTTGAACTCTTTTCTAGCAAAGAGAAGAAAGCTATCATTATCGCCTAAGAGATAAGTATGATGCTGCCATTAGTTCAGCCGAGATGAATAAACAACATTTCTTCGTATTCAGCTTAGAATCACCCTCAGCCCCAGACTTCCCTTTTAACCAGGCACTTGTGCTTTTGAGTTTTCTTTTTACCGAATGCCATTCTTGTTTTGAGGTTTGCTCTTTGTGATTCCTCACATCCAGTTTGAATTCTAGTCCCACTCTCCAAAATGCTTTAAAATTCTTCCTACATGGTGTGTCACCTGCTCATGTCTGTTCTTTAAGCTCTCCACCAATTACAGCTCTTCTCAGGCAAGGTCTTTGTAGGAGCACAAGGTACACACCAACCTGCTGAGGAGTGCTCCTTCAATGAGTTTTTTCAAACTGTTTCTTTATACAAATGTCCATAAACTTGCTTTGTGAGTGTCAGAGAATCAGAGGATGTGTTGAGGCTGGAAGGGACCTCTAAATGTCATCTTGTCCAAACCTCCTACAACAAGCAGGGCCTTCTCTAACTAGATCAGATTGTTCAGAGCCCCACCCAGCCTTACACGGATGGAGCTTCTACCATCTCTCTGGGCAACCACCCTCATTGTAAGGAACTTTTTTCTAACATCTGTTCTAAATCTACCCTGCTCGAGTTTCAAACCTTGGCCTCTCATCCTGTCACGGCACACTCTTGCGAACAGACTCACTCCAGCTTTCCTGCAGGACCCTGTTGTCATAAGATCCTTACTAAAGACCCCTGGAAATATCTGTATCTAATGCTTCCAACTTACCCACCAAGCCAGAACCTCTGTTCTTCAGATACCCATGCTGATAACTTTTAGTCTTGCTGATTTTGTTGCCACTTGTTGAGCTTCTCTTGCTCGTACTGGGGGTAGGATCACTGGTTCACTGATTGCCAAGTCCTTATCAAAGACCGGCACAATGTTTTATCTTCCGGCAGCAGAATGGGCACTCATACTGCTTCCATTTTCAGTGGGGACTTTGAAGTGTCATTGAAAAGAGAAAATATCTCTAGTACTGTCTTCTCAAGTTATGAACAAAATACTGTTTTTCAAAGAGAATCAGAGATAAAAACAACTGTGGCTAACGGATTTTCAAGTTAGGGTTGGAATGTTTGGGTATATTTTGGTTGTGGGAGAAAAACTGTGACAAGTATCTTTACAACAAGCACGTGATTCCTACTGCTATTCCTTAACTTTTAACATCATTTATCCTTCTGAGTTTAATAGCTTTCAAAGCCTTCTTCAAGAAGACTTGCTTCAATCGCCTTTTAGAAGCCCAGTTAGACCTGGTTTGTTGCATGCTTGTTGCCTTCAGATAACTCTACTACATTTGGGACATCAGCTTCTGAGAACCCGTCCAGCTTTTCATCCATAGACTATTTATCCACCTGCCTACTGGCTGTTGATCCTCAGAACATCTCTTCCGGTTTGCCTGGTGAAGAAGTCAGGATTGCTTTTCTGATGGCTTCCCTACCTGCCTTGACATTTTGGGGTTTTTCTTTTTCATCTTCAGGGAAACAACTGAATTTTGCATCTACCATTGTTCTTCATCACAGGAGTCTGTTTATGCACTGGCTTTAGCCCAAAGAGATGAGATTCACTGTGCCACAAGAGTTTTACAGTACATTCTTTATGTTTTTTTCCAAAGCTGATTTAATGTTTTCGCAGCCCACATTCTGCAGAATAAGAACAGATCCTGAAGTGGTACAGACTAATACAGCTCTGGTGCTTTCGGCATTGTGTTAGAGTTAACAAAGCTGACCTGAGAGGGGACTGGTTTCCCTGCTATGATTAAAACAGTTATTTTTTAATTAGGGTATCATATTCCATCCATAAGAAATAATATTTGACAACTGCCTCCTGTTTCGAAATTGCCCCAAGACTCTCCTAAAACTGTGAAGTTGTCTCCATTTTCTCTCCTTTGTTCTCCTCCGGCCTATTCCACTTGAAACATGCAAACACAGTGTCTTTTCGCCACAGGTAGACAGGTCTTAGAAAGCACCTACCACAGTGACTAGATGAGAGAGAAAGGGATTTGCAGTAAGTGCTCAGTGTTTTCTCCTTTGATTCACCACAGGTTGGATTTCAGGAAGGATGATTTCCTAGTTCATGTAGTTATCTTGCTTCTGAAGCAGCTTCTGAAGGCCAGAAGAGACAATGTGTTGAGAACCAAACCTCCAGATTTTCCCACTGGATTAATACATGGTGCTAAAACCAGAGCCAGCATAGTGTGACTGACTTACTAAGCCCAAGGTGTAGCATGCCACAACAGTTGCCAAGTTTTTAGACTACGTCTTTATTGTCTTTTCAGGATGTAGACTGCCAAGATACGTGGCTTTGGCTGAGGGGAAGCAGTTCGAGTTTCAGTATGTCAGCATAGCATGCTGGCAGATCAAAACGTATGACTCCTAATTGTGGCATGTGTGGGATAACAGCAAGGAAAAGTGGTTTCTTTATCTCTTCACCAGGCAGAGATTACAGGATGTATTCCTGTCTGTGGTGGTTGCTTTTGATTCATTATATGTTTAGGAACACTGAAATGGTTGCAATTTTATTGCTCCAGCTAAGGTTATGGGCAGAGGAGAAAGTTGTTCTTGTCACTGATGATTTGACCTCATGCCTTCCCTTTTACAGGCTAAACAGCCCCAAGCCCCTCAGCCTGTCTTCATAGCCCTCTGATCATCCATGGACTCATTCCAACAATTCCATGTCCCTTTTGTAATTGGGACTCCAGAACTGGACACAGAACCCCAAGTGAGGTCTCACCAGAGCAGAACCAATAGGGAGAATCCCTTCCTTTGCGCTGCTGGTGACACTTCTTTTATCACAGTATCACAGTATTACCAAGGTCGGAAGAGACCTCATAGATCATCAAGTCCAACCTGGTACCACAGAGCTCAAGGCTAGACCATGGCACCAAGTGCCACGTCCAATCCTGCCTTGAAACCAGCCCAGTGCACTGTTGCCCTTCTGAGCTGCCCTCACACCCTACCAGCTCATGTTGAGCTTCTCATCTGCCCGCACTCCCAAGTCGTCCTCCTCAGGGCTACTCTCAATCCACTCACCTCTCAGCAGGGGTTTGTCCTTGGGATTGCCCTGACCCAGATGTAGAACCCTGCCCTTGGACCTGTTGAACCTCTTGCAGGTTCATGCAGGCTTCTGTGACTTGGATTGTGTGGTTTGAGAGCTTTCTAGTGAAGAATGAGGCAAAAAAAGTAATTGAGTACCTCAGTCTTCTCCATATCCCATCTAACAAGATCACCTGTTTCCTTTCAGCCCACATTTCCCCTCATTTTCCTGTTTTCACCAACAGGCCTAGAGAAGTTTTCATGTTGTCCTTGATGTCCCTGGCCAGATTTACTTCTATCTGGGCTTTGGCTTCTCCAGTGTTGTCCCTGACTGTGCAGACAATCCCTCTAAACTCCTATTCCTTACTGTTAGCATCTGAGGTGCATAAAAGAAATTGCCTAGCGATCTTCCCTCTCCTCTTTTTTCATCAGACTTCTATGGATTTAGGGATCACAACAGTTTACTAAGGGAAAAAAATCCCATTTGTCAGAAAAGTAATTTGATCCTATTTTTTTTCCTTCTTTTTACCAGGAAATGTGACCAATACTGCCCATCTAGGTGTGTTTGGCTGTTCCTCAAATTAAAACCATACTTAGAAGATTAAGGTGGATCTGGGCTTAAGATCCAGTGAATCAGTACCTTTATAATGTCATGGAGTACCCCATGGGATGGCCTTCCCTTCCCTTCCCTTCCCTTCCCTTCCCCTTCCCCTTCCCTTCCCCTTCCCCTTCCCCTTCCCCTTCCC
>VXBP01001817.1:0-19966 GCA_013400115.1 Rhinopomastus cyanomelas | reverse complement strand
CTTCCCCTTCCCCCTCCCCTTCCCTTATTATACGAGTTTTATGCTATACAGAAAAAGGAAGTAATTTAATTAATCTGTTGTAATTAAATCAGTGAAGAAGCAGTGATGTGTCTCCTTAAAACATGCCTTAGATTCTTCTGGTGAGAAAGTGGAAGGGCTAACTGCAGCTCCTGTGCTCTAAAGTGACCAACTTCCCCATTAATGCTCACACTCTTGTATGTAATTTATTTTACAAACTCCAGTGGCAGGTCTGCTCTGATAGGTGAGATGAAACTCCGTGCAAAGAACTGGAACTAGAGTGGAGGCTTCCCTCTACTATTTCATACTACTTGAGCTTATTTTGAAGCCTCTTGCAAGTCACTTGGGACAAATCTTCATGTCCCTGAAAAAGAAATGAAATCCATTTATCTCAGAACCAGGACCAGTGAAGATCTTTGGGAAAATGAATTCCCATGGACTGCTGTGGAAGGGCCACATGTGACTGTGGTCTCATTTTGCTGGGGAACAGTCATGTTTCTTCAGAAACATTTGATGACTGACATTAGGAAGAAGTTCTTGAGCACTGGAACAGGTTACCCAAGGAGGTATTCAAGGGGAAGCTGGACAAGGCTCTGGGCACCCTGGTCTAATTGACGATGTCAATGCTCACTGGTTGGACTAGCTACCTTTGGAGGTCCCTTCCAGCCCAGCCCATTGTGTGATCCTGTGATTCAGTATTTTCTTTCCTGTCTGCTGGTAAATTAGTGATCACCAGAGATTCACCTTTGGTTTCAAAAGCAAAAGTCAGCCCTGAGCTGTTACAAAAGGTGTTACTGGGAAGAACTGGAGAGGGGAAGGATTATGATGAGTACAGGAAAAGAATTTATTAAGTCAAATTGTCCATGGAACAAGAAAATAAATCAAGGTCTCCCATTGTTCCTGACTTATCTAGGTCCAAGACAAGCTGAGGGTTTGTTTTGGGTTATTTGTGAAAAAGATAATATCTGTGTTTTACAGCCACTAAGAATGTGTCATCTTAACAGCACTGGGTGTTTTGCAGATGATTCCCCATATTCTTGTGTGTTATTTTTAGTAAAAAACTGGGGTTCTTAGAACCTGTCCCATTAGTGAAGAAAACAAATACTCTTGATGAAAAAATCTGTTTGTCTCAAACAAGCTCGTAACAGGGCTTGTTTGGCCCTGTTATCTCATTGCATATTGGCTTGTAGCGCTGTGAGGTTTGTGGAAGGACTTGACATTCTGTCTGTTTAGGAGAAAACATGAGAGAATGTGCTGTAAATCAGACTAGAGAGGATTGGAGCAAAGCTTTGTGGGAGAGAAGAGAGTCTGCGAAAGCTTCGGTCCTGCTGTAAGTGGTCTCACACCTAGGAAGTCATTCCTTGCTCACAGCTTGGCCTGGGTACTGACAGGAAGATAAAAGAGGAAGAGTTTTACCTTTACTAGCCAGGAAGGTTTTGGCAGCATTAACCCTGGAAAGCTACCAAGGGAAAATGATATTTCTGGGAGAAACTATCAGCTTACTCAGCTCCTAAAGCTGGTGGTGCCAATGACACAGAGAGTGGGGCCGGACCATGTTCATGCAGCCAGATGATTTCTACTCACTGTGAGTGATGGCTTCTCCAGGGCAGTGCCCATCCCAAGGTTTGCTGGCAAGCCAGAGGACGGGTGAGGTGAACACCTGCCTCTGCCGTTCAGGAAATGGGTATACAAGCTGTCAGGGTGAAATCTCACTGCAGAGTGATGCTGCCTGCAGACATGGAACAGGTTTTCTCCCGAAGTGCTGCCTTAGAGTTGTTCCAATTGTCCTCAGTGCCCTTCATGCCCCTGCTCCCTGGAAAAAAAGGAAAGGTACTCATCTTTGCCTACAGCCTGTACCCTGTGGTGGATGACACGTGATACTGTTCTACCACGGCCAAAACCTATCAAGTGCTTGGAAACTCCACAGCAGCTCCCCTGATCCCAAGTCACACAGGAACCTATCCAGATATTCAAGACCCGACTGGATAGGTTCCTGTGTGAGTTGGTTTAGGTAGTTCTGCTGATGCAGGCGGATTGGACTAGATGATCTTTCGAGGTCCCTTCCAGTCAGTAATGATTCTATGATCCCCTGGAGCACCAGTGATGGGCCTTGGACAGCTTTCCCTATTTATTTTGAGGGATGAACAGATAGCCACAGTTGTACTGTGCCTGACAGCAAGAACTAGGTGTTTCTGCTCTCCTCCTCAGGTTCAGGAGAGGTGCAGCTGTGGACGATGTGGGACTGCAGTGCTGTGGTTTCCCGAGCACAGCAGCCAGTGCCATTGGGGCTGTCTGTGGGACAACAACAGTCTCAGGACAACAGCACATGGCCTGACTTGGCATTGGCATCCCCAGCACAACCACAGCATGGGCTGAGGCTGCCAGCAGTGTTGTGGAGCGAGGATGGGAGAGGAGACTCTGAAGGGAGGAGTCAGCATGAGGAAAGGGAATGATTGAGCTTGGTGAGAAGAAAATGCAGGTGAGTTATAAGAAAGAGGATAAGAGGAAAGAGTTATAAGAGACAGGATAAAAAGATGACAGGATAAAAAGATGACAGGACAGTGGGAAAGATAAGGGAATAGAAGAGATAGGAAGAGGGACGGAAGGGGATGGGAGGAGAGAGAAATCAGAGAGTGGCTAGGGTTGGAAGGGACCAGGAGAAAATGTGATTCCCTTCTCGAGCTGGAGATGCTGTGAATCCAAGGAGATAATGTTTCTGTGGAAACTTGGTCAGATACTTAATGACATGAGTCAGCAGACCTTTCTTGCCTTCAGTGGGGCTATTCCAACTAACACAATCTGGGATCCCACCCATGGCTCTACACTTTTCAGTCAAGTACAGATTTAATACTGCAATCAAAAAAGAATGGTGAAGGCAGCTTTCAGTTCCTGTGGAGGTACTAGTCCTGTAATCCTTTAGCCCCCCACTCCACCCCCATGTTGGCAGGTAGAAAGCCAACCTCCTCTTGGCACAGGGTAAATGACATAGGAAGCAGTGTTCTCTTTTCAGGTTTTAAGAGTTGAGTCTGAAGGACATCTTTTAAGCACCTACTAAGTAATGTAGTTAGTTAGCTAGCTAAGTAGTTAGCTAACTAATATGCACTGTGGTTGGTCTCCAGAGCGAAATGATTGGGCTTTGTCACCAGTGAACTAGCTGTTTTAGAATCATAGAATCATAGAATCACTACGGATTGGAAGGAACCTCGAAAGATCATCTAGTCCAATCTGCCTGACGCAGCAGGATCACCTAGACCAAGTNGGCCACAAGAGCACATTGCTGGCTCATAGTCATCTTGCTGTCCACCAGGACCCCCAAGTCCCTTTCCCCTACACTACACTCCAACAGGTTTTGTCCTAGCCTGCAGCCTAGCATCAAATGTAAACATGCAGTGAGGGCACTGTGCTGTTTCAATGCATTGTGGGACAAATTTTATCCTCTACTGTATCCTTAAAATAGCAAAAAATGTCTTCACTGCAATGACAATGGGTTATTTGAAGCAGTGTTCAGGATTGCTGATAAAGGGGGAATTCCGAATACAGTCAAAACTATCTGAGATTGCTTTGTGGTTTAACAGGCAAGGGCCTGTTAAGGGCTCATTAATAATACCAGATTAAAATTTTCTTTGAAAACAAATTAGGTTTTCATGTCCTACAGCACTAGGGTTTTCTTTTTTCAAAAACAGACATCCTTACGAAAACGGTCTCTCTTGGTTTGTGTCTGGATCTGTTTAGCTGAATTGATAACATTATCAACATGTTGTGAGAGAACAATCTGTTTGATTTAAGGGCCAAAACCAGGAGATTTGCCTGTATAGAATCATTAAGGTTAGAAGAGACTTCAATATCATCAAGTCCAACAATCAACCCAACCCCACCATTCCCCACATGATTCCATGTTGGTTTTTTTTAACACCTCCAGAGACAGCGACTCCACCCCATCCCTGGACAGCCTTTTGCAAACCCTGACCACTCTGTCAGAGCATATATTTATCCTGATGTCCAACCTAAACCTCCCCTGGCACAACTTGAGGCCATTTCCTCTTGTTCTATTGCTAGTGACTTGGGAGAAGAGACTGACCCTCACCTCGCTATACCCTCCTTTCAGGCAGCTGTAAAGAGCAATAAGGTCTCCACTCAATGTCCTCTTCTCCAGGCTAAACAACTCCAGTTCCCTCAGCTGCTCCAGGCTCTTCACCAGCTTTGTTGCCCTTCTCTGGACCCACTCAAGCCCCTCAACGTCCTTCATGTATTGAGGTGCCAAAATCTGATCCCAATACTCAAGATGAGGTCTCATCAGTGCTGAGTACATGGGAGAAAATCACCTCCCTAATCCTGCTGGCTACACTATTGCTGATGCAGGCCAGGATGACATTGGCCTTCTTGGTCACCTGGGCATATTACTGGCTCCTGTTCAGCTGCTGTCAATCAGCTCCCACAGGTCTTTTTCCACTGAGCAGCTCTCCAGCCACTCTTCCCCAGGCTTGTAGAGCTGCAGGGAATTGTTTTGACTGAAGTGCAAGACCCAGCACTTCACCTTGTTAAACCTCATGCAGCTGACCTCAGCCCATCAATCCATCCTGCCAGGTCCATCTGCAGAGCTTTCCTACCCTCCACACACCCACACAGTTTGGCATCATCTGCAAACCTGCTGAGGCTGCACTCAAGCCCCTCACCCAGATCACTGATAAAGATGTTCAAAAAGACTTGCCCCAATCCTGAGCCCTGGGGAACAGCTTGTGACTGGCCACCAACACAATTTCACTCCGTTCAACACAACTGTCTGGGCTCGGCCATGCGTCTAGTTTCTTACGCAGCAAAGAGTCCACCTGTCTGAGCCTTAAGTTTCCAACTTCTGGGATAAGGAGTGGTTTTTCTATTTCAGCAGAAGGAAGGATCTGTCAGAATAAGCTATGCTGTCACCAGTAGGGCCAGTTGACCCCTGAAGAGCAGTGCTTCTATAAATGACTCAAGTTGGCTTTAGACTATTTGTTTATATAGAATTTTTGCTCATTTGAGCATTGGCCATATCTCTGTAGAGCCAGGTGTAATTGAATATCCATATATCCACTTGTATTTCTGGGTACAAACCAGAAATGCGTGCCAGCTTCTGAAAACCACTGCCTTTGCACCTGTGCTTTTGGTTTCATTAAATATTTTGCCCACCTCTGTACACCAGTGTCATCTGGTATTTTATCCAGTCCTTTTAACACAGTGCACAGGCTCGTTTATTTGTTACTCACTGAAATGTTATCCTGGGAAGTTAACAGCACAGGAAATTCCTGTCCAGATGTGGCTTCACACTGCAAGGAGCAACTGTCTGTGCAAACCACACTCCAGTGATCCCCAGCCCAAAGCTGGTGATTCCTGGAATTGTCCTTTTGGTCCTTCAATGGGGTTTGCAGTGACCAAAGTCGTCCCCCAAAACTGGGGATCCTTGACATAGATAACATTTGACCTGAAAATTATGCTGTGTACTTCAAATTCACTCATATAATCTGAAAGCATTTTTTATTCCATTTGAAAAGTTATATCAATCAGTTCAGGTGGCAATAAACTAAATTAACTAGGCTGTTATAAACCTTATTTAAATCAAATTAAGTGCATTTCTGCAGCAGTTAGCATCTATTTCATTAAATGTGATTAAAAACTACTTGGGAGTTAAATTGGTATGACTTTGGATATAGATAAAGCCAAAGGAACACAGAACTGGCAGCTGAGCCTGAACCAGACTGGAAAGTACCCAGAACACCAGAGCTTTGTTTATTTTAATTAAAACTGGGCTCCTGCAGAATGTAATGAATGGTGTTTAGAAACAAGCTGCCCGCTTGTTTCTGATAATTGGATTTTTCTAGCCCAGATTAATATCCTACTATGCCATTTCACTGGGTCTGAGAGGATTCCTCCATATAATTAAAAACGAGTCTCTAACCACCTCATTAAGATAAACTTACAACAGTATCTTGGGTTCAAATAAGGAGTTCCTTTCTTTTTTTTTTCTGGAAAGAGGCCACAGTTTATTTAGCCTGGCAGTAGCCAGGACCTGAGTTTTGTGTGTGCAAAAACACTTTTCAAGCCATTAGTGCTGAATCATTGTGTCTCAAGTAACACAAAATTGGACTCATAAGTTTTGACGCGGTCTGGAAAACTAATTTTGGGATGGTTACAGCCACCAAAGAATGAAAAATAGAACACATGAAATTGTGAACGTTCCCACAGAACTTGTGACACGTAGTCCATGACAAAAAGTGACTGACAAACACGCCTGCCCATATTCAACACTGGAAATTATAGCTGTTCCTTTATTCTTCACAGTTATATCATCTAGTTGTGGTTTATGCTTAATCCATTTCATAGCACTAGGATGAAAGATTGATATCTGTGCTCCGCTGATACTACAACGACTGATCTAATTCACAAGTGCCGCTTGTGCTGAAGCAGGGGAGTTGTGCTCAGTGACCTCTGAAGGTCCCTTCCAACCCCTAATGATCTGTGTGTGTCTGTGTGTAATGTAGCCCCAAGAAATACACAGCCTGGGAAAGCTGGCTGGCCTGTCTGTTGGAAAACCTCAGTGGAAAAATGTCTGGAAGAGAATGGGATGGGTATAAAGGTTCATGTGAATGTTTAAAACATGTATGATGACCAGAGCTGTACCAGCGAACTGGAGCAGGGGCCGTTAGCAGGTCACATGCATAAGTCACTGAGGTTCTGCTTAAACAGGGTTGCAAAGGGACAAACATAGCTTTACACCTGAGAGCAGACTGATGCAGCTTGCACACATTTAAACTTCTGTGGGCTCTCAGGGGCTCCCCTTGCTTTTTGGGAGCTGGCTGTAGACTGAAACTTCTGCAATACATAGCTTAAGTCAGAACGTCTTCCCAGGGCAATGCTCACATCAAACACTGTAAAATATAGTCAAGTCACCTCTCCAAAGGTAAATTGTTAGTGCCCACTTGCACAAGTATGTTCTTTTAAAGCACTGTTTTACCAGAGTTCTTATTTCTGGCTCTGATCGTCAGCATTACATTGTAGACTATAGGTGTCATCTACCTGGACTTCTGTAGAGCCTTTGACCCAGTAGTCCACAACACACTTCTCTCTAAATTGGAGAGCTGTGGGTCTGCTGGGTGGGCTGTTTTGTGAATAAGAAATTATCTGGATGGTCGCATTCAGAGGGTAGTGCTCAACAGCTCAACAGCCAGATGGAAATCAATGACAAGTACAGGGGTCCATACTAGGACCAGTTCTGGTTAGTAACTTGTTCAGTGACACGGACAGCAGGATCAAGTGCACCTTCAGTTGGTTGCAGATGACACCATGCTGAGTGGCACTGTTGGGATGAGACGTCATCCAGAAGGACCTAGACATCTCAAAAAATGGGCCGAAGTAAACCTCATGAGATTCAACAAGGCCAAGTGCAAGGTCCTGCATATGGGTCAGGGCAATCCCCAGTATCAATACAGGCTGGAGGATGATGTGATTGAGAGCAGCCCTGTGGAGACCAACTTGAGGGTACTTCTTCATGAAGAGTTGCATATGAGCTGGCAGTGCGCACCTCACAACTTGAAAGGGCAACCATATCCTGGACTGCATCAAAAGAATGGGGTGATTCACTCCCTCTACTCTGCTCTGGTGAGATCTCACATGAAATACTGTGTCCAGTTCTAGAATTCTCAACACAAGAAAGACAGGGACCTCTTGGAGCAGGTCCAGAGAAGGCCACAAAAATCGTCAGAGTGGTGGAACGCTTCTGCTATCAAGAAAGGCTGAGATAGCTGAGGTCATTCAGCCTGGAGTAGAGAAGGCTTCAGGAAGACCTTAGAGTAGCCTTTCAGCACCTAAAGGTGATGTCTTTCCTGTTGAAAGCTAGGGGCAGTCTTTTTAGCAGGGCCTATTGTGACAGGACAAGGGGTGATGGTTTTAAACTAAAAGAGAGTTATTCTCAGGTGTTTTCTTGGGGCCACATGTGTCACTGAAACATAGAATCTTAGAGTGTGTTGGGCTGGAAGGGACCTTTAAAGCTAATCTAGCCCAATGCCCCCGCAGTGGGCAGGGACATCTTTAACTAGACAGGTAACTCAGAGCCACACCAAGCCTGATGTCCACAGGAGATACTAAATGACTGTTATGGACATTTCACATGCCAGGTGAGATAGGCAGGTCCCCAAAACATATTTGAAAACACTTTCTTCAGTTGGAAATTGAGAGGTAATTAAGGTGCCAGCGGGCATAGAGGCTGTATCTGACCCATGTTTTGCCTGGTTTGCAGAGGTATTTCTTGTGTGAGGTGTAAGAAGCTCATCTCATAACATTTTCTAAATGAGAGAGGCCAACTACATGCAAATTATAAAAATGTTCTTAATTCTGGAGCAATTTCTTTGAAATTTTGTCCCACTGTATGAGGACATCCATCTGTGGCCAGCTGTGCTGTCTGCACAGGAGGTGTGCGGTCAGCAGAGGACTCAGAAGGAGAGGATGTGAAGCTTTTCCTGAGCTGTTCCTTCCCCTGGTCAGCAGTTTTAATGCTGGCCATCGGTGTGGTGGAGACTTCCAGAGGCATAAGTTGTGTCCAGACCATTCCCTTCAACATCATCTTTTGGATACATCTCCACTAATGAGTTTAATCTTTCTGAAGCCATGTATCCTTTGTCAGTTGCAATGTGCTGTGGGAAATGATTCTGCATTTAATGTGTAGGATGTCCTTGTTTTCTGGTATTGATGTAATTCCCAGTTGTCTACATTCATCTGCAGAGGCTCTGGGGCATGCTGCCCAGAACTTCTCCACCTTCATCTGAGCAGCATTCAGGTCAAAGTGCTCGCTGCTCTGCATACCTCGTGTTCATTCTGTGCACACCAGACTGCCACATGCTGACAAATACTTGCCAGCAGCTATGAGTTTTGTCTCGGGAAATTCCAGGTAAACATGATCCCTCAACCTCTCCAAGGTAACAGCTGCTACTTTTGCTCAAAGGGAATTCCCACTGACTTTGATCTATGGGAGAGGACATCACCCCTGCTTTGCTTTGCTACTGTGAGGTAACACACCTTAGCTACAGTGTCTGTCAAGGAGGTGTGAGAGCAGTTACTTCACAAGCCTCAGGACAGACCTTTCCAGGGCTGATATTCACCATAGGTTTGCTCTTAACAGCTGTCCTAGTGAAAGCACCACTGGAGGCTGGGCTAAAGAGCCACAAGTAAGAACTGGACAAATTCCAGCTTTTCCTCTGATATGACCTGTGGAAATCTGCAGATGTGTTGGATTTGGGCTTTTTACCTTCTACCTATGCTGTCCTTGGTGCATGGAACAGACCTGGTGCTGCTAGGGAGTCTGCTTTTCATTGTGTGATAAAGAAAAGTTCATTACAATAAAACATGTGTTAGCTGGGCTTGCTGTGAGCATGCAGCACTGGCCAGCTAAGGCACATTACAGACCTGTAGCAAGACTGCTTGCCCAGAGTAGCAGAACAAACCCATTCTGAAAAGTGGGCAAAACAAGAGACGAGCTGGATGGACAGGGAGAGGAAGATGAGGGTAGCAAATATGATGTGAGGCTAAAAATTCCTCATCAGTGTTGTGTCACAGCCTTTCATAGTGTCAGGGGTCAGAGCTGCATCAACCACTCTTCCAGACTTAGAGCATCTAAGTTTAATATCCTATGTCATCCTAGCCTGAATAAGGCACAAAGATCCCTTAAAATCATCATGTTCCCCATATTTGGGGAGCGTGTCAGGCACTTAGGCAATGCAGCACCTTGCCTTCTAAGCATCAAGCAAAGATCTTGGGGGTTGTATAAGGGTATTGTCTCTCTGCAAGCATCTGATGCTACTGGTTAATATGGAGAAAGCATTCCTTTAACACTGGGCCTATCAAGAAAGCCCCAAATGTTCCAGGCACTTTCAGGAGAAACTAGGCAGCCAGTTCAGAAGTGAGGGTTTTTTGCATGTGTACCTAACTCCCAGTTACTGTCAGAGATGCTCCCTGGTGCTCAGCAGTACCCTCAGCTAAGAAAAGTTCCTGAGCGCAAGTGAGTATTGTGAACCACTCCAAAGCTGCATTGCCTGTTCTCATTGTATGGACAGGCTCTGCCTCCAGGCTGTTGTACTTGGCCTCAGAGAGCTTCAGGCGAGGCTCTGCTGCCTGTTCAATAGCCAACATCACTATCCAGGGACAGACATATCTGGCCGTGAGCACTGCCTCCACTCAACCCTCTGTGTGACTCTCAGCCAGTCACTCTGATCTTCTGAGCCTCAGTCCCTCTCTGCTAGAATGGAGACAGCAGCATTTCTGTACCTCAGAGCAGGGGCACCTTTTCTCTCTCTGGAGATGTTCTCTTTTTCATCTTAGGAATTCTGTCAGGACAAAACCTGGGGGTTTTTATGTATTTTCTTACTCTGGCTAGCTGGAACAGTAGCAGCAGCTCCAGTCATGAAGAGGAGCTGCAGCTGGTTCACCAGCAGCACACACAGAGGACCACAGCATGCAGGCTGGACAGTTCTCCTGCCCACACACAGTACCTCTGATCCCAGGGCAGTGGCATCCCAGAGTGCATCAATTAAATTGTGTCCAACATGTCCAGGATGCCCAGAGAGGTTGTGGAGTCTTCTGCTCTGGAGACTTTCCAAACCCCGCTGGATGAAGCCCTGTGTGACCTGTCCTAGGTGATCGTGCTTTGGCAGAGGGATTGCACTCAATGATTTCTAGACATCCCTTCCAAACCCTGACATTTTGTGATTCTATGATACTGTTCAGTGTAAGATGCCCCGGACACTGTGGTACAAGTTTCTGAAATGGAGAAGCCCACTGCAGGTGTCGATCAGTTTTTCCGAGCAATTGGGGTCAATGTGGCTATGGAGGTGCAGATAGCCTTTGGTGGGTACAGGAGTTGTGCGGAAGGGTTGTAGCCCTTGGGCTGGTTCTGCCAAAAACTGATGCTCAGCTGCCACCTGCTGAGCACTGAGGAAAAAGGCAGTAGAAGTTCCTGCCCGTGGCATGTAGGGAGCTAAAGCCCTCATCGAGCACCAAAATTCAGTAGCCAAGGATTGATGCTAAACACAGTGCCACTGGCCTTATGAATGAGACTCAGGGCACGTTTTCAGATGCACGAATAAGACCTGGGTTGTTGACTTTGGAACCGTGGCCTGAATAGGGGATGCAGCCAAGAAGACCACAGAGTGAGAAGATGATGTAGTGGCAGGTAACTGCCTATAACAATGTTTTACATGGGATCGTAGAAATTACGTGCTCCTGTGTCATCTAACTATAAAAAGAGGAGCTCATCAGGAGAGTTTTGAGCTCATCGGGAGATTTTCAAACTGCCACTGCAGCATCAGTTGCAGGAAGAAAGTTACTTTTGCTTAAATAAATTCAATACTCACATAACACAAATCAAATTCAGCTCAAGCACAGTGCATCAGTACCTTACAAGACTGGATTTCATTTGACACCATGATGTTATGACAAACTCAGTGCTGATCCTCTCAATTGAGCTCTTTTTCAGCTGACAGTTGTGCAACTTGCAAAACCCACCACAGCCCTTCAAACTCAGACAAAACACCTAGAGCATTGCTTTCTGCCCTGTATGCTTACAGTTCTTCCCAGGATCGCATCTCATCAGCATTTATCATGTCTGATGGGCAGTGTGAAGTGGAAAGAAGAATGCTCTGGCCTTCTTCATGGGTACCAGTGATGTTTTATTTTTAAATGGAGAAAAATACCGACAAAAAATCCTACAACAAACATCCACAAACCCCTCTGCTGGTACCTATATAACAAACCTCTCATGCCACCTACTGAGGAAACACTGAAAATGAGAATGAAGTCTCCAGCAGACTAATTGCGTTAATCTTGTTTTTTGTTATTATTTTAAAAGTTTTATTATATGAAAATGCTAAAAGGATTTAAAGAAACCTAGATGAGCAGCTGTGAGTATGATGAGATGTGTTTGTTTTTATAAACTCAAATCACAGGAGTTACTTTTCAACACTACCTCAGACACAAACTCCTTGTAATCAATAAATGGCCCTTCTACTCCACTTTCTCTTTCTTCAGTCTTAAATTAGCCCCCCCTCCCCGAAACTGTCCTACAGTACATTTTCATCCTTTAATGTGGGTAAGACAGTTTATTAGCAGCACTGTGACTCCTTAAGGACAACACGCTAGCAATCAGCAATACAAAAAGTCATTTTCTTCATTAAACCCATGTTACAGAGCAAGTGCAGCGCTGGTCCTTCACAACAGGCACTACAAACAGAAAACCAGTGAGGTCTGATTTTGGATATCCTAAAAATGTTTTATGGTGGGATAAACCTGCTGGCACCTGAGCCAGATGGGTTGTGACATAAAATCATACAATCATAGAATCATTCAGGTTGGAAAAGACCCTTGAGATCATCAAGTCCAACCAATAACCCTACTCTACCGAGCTCACCACTAGACCAGATCTCTAAATGATCTTTAAACACCTGTCACGTTAAAAGAAAGCAGTGGATTTGGCAGGGAGTAAACCCCTTCACTTTACAGGTCCAAATCCTGAGCAATACCCAACTGCACAACTATGAGTCTGATAACTAGGTCGGATTCACTCGATAGTGCCACGCTATGAGTCCGTACAATTTGGATTCACTCGATAGCGTGTTCTGTTCTTGCCTAGCCACAATCTATGGATTCGCGCGGTGTCTAGTGAGCAACAGCAAGGCTAGTTTACGTGAACAGGGGTAATTTATCAGAGCAACAGATTTACAGGTTCTTTATGGATTGCTGGTGATGAGCACTGTATGCAAAATATGTATACACAAATGTTAAAATTACCAACGTGTTAGATTAAAAAGTAACTCTATACTAAAGTGTTAGGTTAAAAGAAAGTAACTCTATAGAGATTTATACAGCTCTCGAGAAGGTTTGTATCTTACACAAAGGCATCCCTGTGGAGGGGGGGAGAGGGTCCCAGCCCATCGACTGATTCCCAAAAGTCAGAGGTCTGCGAATCCTCCCTGACTTGTTCAAGACGGTAACTTTCCCCTCCAAATCCCCCTTATTGCTGGGCCATTTTATATTATTGTTTTGTCTTCAGGGTGGAGCTTGAGTGGCTCTAGTCATACATACTTCGTTTCTGATTGGTATCGCCCCTCGGAGGCAGGTAGGTGTTGGGACAGAGGTGTGTTTTTGGTGTTATAATGATATTATGGTGAGCAAACTTGCACAAGGTTAGCAGTTCGTCAAGAGATAACAGAATTGTGGCTCAGGGCTGTAAAAGTACAGCTTATCACCTTCGAGGTACCACTTAGTTCCTGTCCCTGTACATCATCTTGTCACAGGGCTTAGCCACAGCTTATCACAGGAGCAGGCTGTGCTATCTCCACAGCACTCCAGTCTCCCATGTGGATTCCAAGGTGGCAGATTTATTTGTCTGGGGAACCATCGGAGGAAGAGATTCCTGCATTCCAGCTGTACTCCCCCCTGGAGGCTCAGAACTTTCCTCAGTGTGCAAATAGTGCTCCATTTCCAACATAAGTTCAATTTTCAAATTGCCTCCAGTAATTATCCCACAACACCTCCAGGGATGGTAACTGAACCCTTTCTTTAGGCAGCCTGTTCCAGTGTCTGACCACTCGTTCACTAAAAAAGAACTTACAGGTCTTCTTGGCAGCACACTATAAAATTAATAAAATAAAGCAAAACATTTTATAAAACCATAATTTTTTAAAGTAAAAACAATCAAAAGAATCTTCTTTGCTTGTCATTCACCAGTTACAGAATTTAAGCTGCAGAGAAGGCTATTAAATTAACCTGAAAACTGACAAGTTCTGTAAAATCCTAACAGAGAGGCTATATTAGAAGCCAAAGATTTTTTTTCTCTCTGCATTTTGCATACATCTATCCCCAAAAATATGCACAAACCCTGCTGCTCAACAGGAGATAGAAAATGGGAATTGTTTGAGGTGGGGCAAACACTGTTAAATAGGGGACACAATATTCCAGATAGCCTCTGTAGCTACAGCCTGGAGGATGAGTGGCTGGAGAGCAGCCTGGCAGTACTTGTTGACAGCTGAACACGAGCCAGCAGGGTGCCCGGGTGGCCAACAAGGCCAATAGCATACTGGCTTGCAGCGTGGCCAGCAGGACTAGGTATGCAATTCTCCTCCTGTGCTGGGCACTGGTGAGGCCTCCCTTCAGTTCTGGCCCCTCACCTCAAGAAAGAGATTGAGGGGCTGGAGTGGGTCCAGAGGAGCAATGAGGCTGGGGAAGGGACTGGGGGGAAAGTCTGATGAGAAAAGGCTGAGGGAGCTGGGAGTGTTTAGTCTGGAGGAGACTGAAGGGGGACCTTCTCTTTCTCTCTACAACTCCCTGAAGGAAGGTTGTAGTCAGGTGGGGGTCAGGCCCTTCTCCCAGGCAGCTAGCGCCAGGACGAGGGGGCAGGGCCTGAAACTGCCAGGGGAGGGTTAGGTAGGATGTTAGGAAGTGATTCCTCACAGAAAGGGTGATCAGAGCCTGGACTGGACTGCCCAGGGCAGTGGTGGAGTCCCCATCCTGGAGGTGTTTAAGGACAGACTGTGGCCCTTAGTGCCCTGGTCTATGTGACTGTGGTGATGTTAGGTCATGTTCTGGGTTGGGTGAACTCAGAGGTCTTTTCCAGCCTCCACAGTTCCGTGATTCTGTGAATTGTCATGCAGGTTTACTTTAAAGTAAGATCTCTATGAAGTAGGGGCTTGTTTCGATTTTGAGATGCAGTATAGAAATACAGTGTAAAATTTTAACAACAGGAGATTCAGAAGAGACTCTGGCTACAGCAGGAGCAGTCTTGAAAACTGACATTTCACAGAGTAACAGGATAGAGATCTAAAACACACCAAAGTAGGTTAGACAACAAGTTTGGTACGTTTTAAAATACTTTTAGATGAGAAGGATGGAAGCAAAAGAGTATTTTCACGCAGTTATAGTTACTGAAAGAAAAAACACACAACAAGCTGTTTGTGTTGTTTATGCGTTAAGGACTTAGAACATTCAGGACCCTTCTCATTTAAATGTCTGAAACAAAACACAATGGAAGGCATCAACTGGAAAACAAAGGCTGTCAATCCATCCTTCCTGATAAATCCTAACCCCAGTGAGATCTAACAGGCCCCAGTTAACTTCAAAGACCACCCAACCAGTAGCACAAAGGAAAACAGTTACACATACTTCCTGTGCTCCAACATACACTCAGTGCCCTTTGTCCTATCACAGGGCGCAAGTGAAATGAGATTGTCTCTTTCTTCTTGACACCCAGCCCTCATTAATCTATAGACAGTGATTAAATCATAGAATCATAGAATCACTACAGACTGGAAGATCCCCTCAGAGTCCTCCTTTCCAGACTATAAAAAGCCGCATGTCTCTCAGTCTTTCCTCATAAACCTGACTTTATCCAACAGACCTACAATGCAGTAGTGCTCTGATGAAAACAGCATGGTAACTTCAGTGACACTCATGAGCCTAATTTGTGACCAGAATAAAAGAGAAGAATTTACTGAGATTCTTAACAGTTGCAGAGCAGAATATCTAAACCATATGTATTTGAGTAGGGGATTCATTTTGAAACACCAGCATTTTACTTCCACTTGGACCTTTCTATTACACTGCTCACTGTCTTGGGAAAATGGTCTTCCTACCTCTACCTGAGCTCAGTGCCAGGGACCAGACACAGCAGCACCTAACTCAATACAAACTTGCTCATCCATTGCTCACCAAACTGGGTTTGGACTGGAAAGCAAAATAAGTGGAGGTGTTTTCCACTTCATTGTCATCTTTCTGTCTTTAAGTCACATGAGTAGAGGCTGAGGGAACTGGGCATGTTTAGTTTGGAGAGGGAGGCCTCATTGACCTCTACAGCTACCTGAAAGGAGGTTGTAGGGAGGTGGGTGTTGGCCTCTTCTCCCCAGTGAATAATGAAAATGGTCTGAAGAGGGGTCAAGGGAGGTTTAGATTGGATATTAGGAAGAAATTCTTTCCTGACAAAGCGGTCAGGCACTGGAACAGGCTGCCCAGGCAGGGGGTTGAGTCACCATTCCTGGAGATGTTTAAGAAACTTGCAGACATGGTGCTTCAGGACCTGCTCTGGTGGCAGAGATTGTAGGAGGTTTATTTTGTGTTCTATCTGTTTGAGTGTGTTTGGTGCTGGGGTATGATCAGGGTTTGGGTTTTTTCTGGTTGTTGTGTGTATGGCTGGACTGGAAGGTCGTTTCCAATCAGGAATATTCCATGATTCATTTCTGGGGAAAACATGAAAGAAATATTTTAAGTGACTTCCTAGGATGTCTGAGAGGTATGAAAATATTTCCTGAACCCTTGCTCAAAAGCATAGCTCTAAGATGACCACAGTCATACATCCTCAGATACATATCTGTGCATTATTTACCCTGTATTTCATTGTATTTTTTTCAATACTGATGGTGTATCCAACATTTCTCTCACAAAATACATTTTCTTTGAAACTGTGAATTACAGATTCGCAGATTCATTGAGGCTGGAAAAGACCTCTGAGCTCATCCAGCCCAGGCCATGACCTAACATCATCACAACCAACTAGACCAGGGCACTAAGAGCCACATCCAGTCTGTCCAGGGATGGGGACTCTACCACTGCCCTGGCCAGTCCAGTCCAGGGTCTGATCACCCTTTCTGTGAGGAATCACTTCCTAACATCCTACCTGACCCTCCTCTGGCAGTTTCAGGCCCTGCCGTCTCATCTTGAATGAAAACATTGAATACTTTAAAAATACTGTAGGAATACTGTTAAATACTTTAGAATACGTATATTAAAATGTTGTTTACGTTACATACATGTTTTTTTCCCGTGGTGTCTGGTAATGTTACTTCCAAAATATAAAGAAATTGGATTTTCTCATTGTGATGAAGCTGTTCTTGAAATGCAGTTGACAGAAAAACAAGGGCGACCAGGGATGAGCAGGCCGAATGAACAGACACAGGGAAACTGCTGAAATGATGAGTAGTGCTTTGTTTACCTCGCAATACTTATGTCTTAAGTCAACTAATTGCCAAGTTTTATTTTGAAACTTGGAAATTATCTCAGATTTGGTATTTTACACTTGCCTTAAAAACTGGTATCCATAGGTGACTCTCAGAGGATTTGGTTTGGAGGCTCCAACCCATTTTTACTTTTCTTATTTTTTCTTTGAAAATATACTGGTTTTCCTAGTCTGTGAGATGAATGCAAAATTCTTTGGATGGAGAGACCACATTCAATAAACAGAGCCCAAACACACACTTGCAGCACACGGTTGCCAACGTACAGCAGTACTTAACCTCATCTTGCTACAAAAGCTGCTTCTTTTCCTTTTTCCTTCTTTTCTTTTCCTTCATTTTACTATGTCTCTCTGCAAATACCATCCCAATGTAGTCACATTCAGAAATATGTGGAAAAGCCGTTGATACAATCGATGATGGAGATCAACTGGCTGCCAGAGGAGAAGTGGAAGGCCTAAGTTACTTGCAGGTCATCTTACGGAAATGGGCATACAATCTTACAGAACATTGTGAAGTTCCACTGATGGAAGTGACAACATTTTTCTATGTTAAGTTAGTCCCTAGTCAAAGTTATCACCTGCTCTTTGGTTAGGTGTAGACTTCAGGAACATGACTTGCACTTCTAAAGGACTGAAATGTCATCTGTCAGAACCATCATTTCATTTGATATTTTTTAAAACACAGCTTTTTTTCCTGGCATTTTAGGGCTGTTCAGATGGAACAAAAGATCAAAATATGCTATATGGAACAGGTAGTGGGATCCACTGTGTCTAGATCCCTTGCAACATAGGCAGAAAGTTGTCTTTATTGCTTTAGACACAGCTGACATAATCTCTGCATTGTTATGTCTCTTGTATGTGCACGGTCTGATCTAGAAAGCGAGTTATAATGGAGACAATCCCAGTGCAAGGCTGGTAGTTAAAGCTGTGCACAAAAGAACCCTATACAGCTATATACAGTAGAGATACATTGCACTTCTATTTGTTGCCCTTCTCAATGCATTTCAATGTGGAGATAAATCCACGTGATTATTTTTGACAGTAGAGAATTTTAAATTGTGTTTAAAAGCTCCAAGATAATCTGAGAGTAAAAGTTCCCTCCTTTTAGAGATTAAGTTGAAAAAAGTCACTACATAGGTAAACGGGATAAATTGCTGTTGATGGATCAGACTACTTCAGTTTAGCTCAAAGCCCTGTTCCTGGTGTTGTCAAGCAACAGAAGCTACAGACGAAGAGAACTGGTTCAGGTTAGCTGAGGCACAGGAAGTTGTCCATTGTCTGTATTTCAAGAAATAAGAAAACCTTCAACTGTTGCCCCATCCAAACATCTCTCTCTGCATTAAGTTGATATTCTAGTACTTAGCCCCTGGATAAGACATCTGGGTTACCCTCCAGTAACTACCTTTGTGTACAAGTTTTCCAGTGCGTAAGAAAACATCCTCATTTCAGAGACTTCCACTGTCCAGGTCAATGCATCACACAAACACAGCTCCCTCAGCAAGAGCAGAGGTGCTGTGCTGTGCAGATTTGCAACACTCCAGATAGCTGGCACAGCCTGGTGCCCAGGACAGAGGCTGCATCCTGCTTTATTCAGAGTAATACTCTACCTCATCTGGAGAACCTTTAAGTACCTCTCCACCTCTCTCCATCTATCTGCACAGGTCTAAAGATGAATATTTTGTTCCCTTGCCCAATGGAAAACTCTCAGGGGACAGATTGCTTTTCTGCAGCCAGGAGAGCCATAAGGTGAGCAACTTCCCATCATAGAATCATAGAATTCTAGAATGGCCTGGGTTGGAAGGGACCTCTGCTTGGAAAGGACATCCATCTTGGTTGAAAAGGACATCTAGTCCAGTGGGCAGAGACATCTGCTCCATCACTCCTGTAGTGAGCAGGGACATTCTCAACTGGATCAGGTTGCCCAGAGTCCAGCCTCCCCTTGAATATCTCCAGGGATGGGGCCTCAGCTACCTCACTGGGCAATCTCTTCCAGTGTTCAACCCCCCTCCTGCTAAAGAACTTCTTCCTAACATTGCATTTCAATCTGCCCTTCTATAATGTGAAATCCCTGCCTTTGGTCCTATCACTCCAGACCTTTGTGAACAGTCCCTCTGCAGCCTTATTGTAGTCCCCTTCAGGGGCTGGGAAGTCACTATCAGGTCCCCTTGGAGACTTCTCCAGGCTGAACAATCCCAAATCTCTCACCTTGTCTTTGTAAGAGAGGTGCTTCAGCCTTCTGAGCATTTTTGTGGCCAACAGGTCCTTGTCCTTCTTGTGCTGGGGGCTCCAGAGCTGGACACAAGACTCCAGGTAAGGTCTCACTAGGGCAGAGTAGAGGGGCAGAATCCCCTCTCTTTATCTGCTGCCCACAATTCTTTTGATGCAGCCCAGAGTGTGACTGGCTTTCTCCCCTTTTCCTAAGGTACACAGAGATGAGCACAGGAGCAGCTCAGATAATGGCTTTCTATACCCATAACCTGCTGGAATGAGTCTCCTGCACTTACCTTATCTGCTTTGCAGCCTGTTCTTAGGCTGCTCCAGCAGCCTGGGCCATGACATCAGAACACATGGACGCATGTAAGCTGGCATGCAGCTAGGCAAGTCAGGTTCAGCTGCAGTTGACCATAAAATATTGTCTTTCAGCTTCTGTTTGAAACGATGGAAACCACACCTAGTCTCCACAGCAAAATGTAAGCTCACAGATTTTGAAGCTCAGTTCTGTGCTGTGCTATAAACCAAAGAGAACTCTTGTTCTTTGTAGTAAACCTGCTCACAAGCATATGTCCATGGGAACACAGAGCATTAAAAGAAGTGTTTTATAAGCAAAGTACTTTTATTACACCAGTACATGCGTTATTTGAAATCAAGAATTAAAATATATTTGGTATTAAACCCTTCATAGAATCATAGAATCATTAGGAATTGGAAGAG
>VXBP01001816.1:7435-33040 GCA_013400115.1 Rhinopomastus cyanomelas | reverse complement strand
CCCTGATGGTCTGTGGTTCTTCAGTGCCTCTGAGGCTCCTGTGTTTTCCCCCTTCTATTCACATACTTGCCAGAAGGTCGTAATAGAACATGAAGAAAGGAAGGTCTACTAGGTTTGAATTCATACCCAAGCCATAGCTGCAGCTGACATGTACAGTTCATTTTCTGTTTGTGGTGCATTCAGCCTAACTACCCAGCTAGGCAAGCCCTAAATAGTTAAGCAGCTTGTTTCACAGAGCTGGGTGCAGTTGCAGTTGTTTACGCAGTGGTGAGTGTGGCCAAACAGGGTTCTGGACAAGGTCTGGGAAAAGTTTGCTGTTTTGGGAGCATTACCTTTTATCAGCCTCTCCAATGTGCCCTGTGTGGAATTGCTGTAATTGTTTACTGTTAATCCTACATCACCACAACCCAGACCAGGGCACTGAGGGCCACAGCCAGGCTGTCCCTAAACACCTCCAGGGGTGGGGACTCCACCACCTCCTTGGGCAGTTCATTCCTGTGTCTGATCACCCTTTCTGTGAGGAAGGGCTTCCTAACATCCAACCTAACCCTCCCCTGGCAGCTTCAGGCCCTGCCCTCTTGTCCTGGCACTGGTTGTCTGGGAGAAGAGCCTGAACCCCACCTGACTACAACTTCCCTTCTTCATCTAAGTGACTTTTAAACACAGCCATGGATGGGGGCTCAACTGCCACCCTGGGCAGCCCAGTCCACTGCTTGATCACTCTTTCTGTGAAGATTTTCTTCCTGATGTGCAGTCTAAACCTCCCCTGTTGAAGCTTGAAGCCCTTCCCTCTGCTTCTGTGAGAAGAGCCCAGCACCAACATCTCTGCAGTGTCCTTCCAGATAGTTGTAGAGAGCGATGAGGTCTCCCCTCAGCCTCCTCTTCCTCAAACTAACCAGCCCCAACTCTCTCAATCTCTCAATCTCTGCTCATAAGATTTAATCTCCAGGCACCCTAAAATCATAAGATCTATTGTCTAGGAGATTCTCCTGTCTCCTACAGATTCCTGTCTCGTAACAGCTGTATTTCTAGAAGTTCACATCTCCAGTTCCATCTCCCGTTGTTACAGAAGTAGACGTGCAATGCATCAGGCACTAAAATAAGACTCCACGGTTTTCAGTGCTTGGGTTTAGAATTTCTTTCTATAATAAAGGGCTTTTGTGCTATCAAATTTCACTGCACATGAGCAAACAAAAAACTCTCACATGTTCAAAGACAAGGAAAGTCCTTGTGAAGTTAAGAGAAAAAGGAAAGAGACCACAATGTGTGACATTAGTCACTTTATGGTTTTCTGCTGGGGCTACTTTAAAGATCTTTGCAAGTCCTCTCAAACTGTGAAGCCCATGATACTTCCCACTTGCCCTCAGGGGCCTGATTTCAGATGATTTTCCTGCTCAGCTTCTATGTTTATAGCAATGAGTCCTTAAAGTGACACCTAGGATACTGCTTTGGCTACACGGTCTGGAAAAGTGGGACCATCTTGCTTTGTGTTTGTTATCTAAACTCCTTATGTTCAGGAGACCACAGCCTGAGTACTGGGTCCAGTGTTGGGCACTGGCCACATCTTGAGTACTGGGTCCAGTGTTGGGAGCCACAGCATCAGAAGGACGTTGAGCAGCTGGAGCAGGGCCAGAGAAGGGCAATGAGGATGGAGAGAGGGCTGGACTGAACAGGCCCTGTGACGAGCAGCTGAGGGAACTGGGGTTATTCAGTCTGGAGAAGAGGAGGCTGAGAGGAGACCTTCTTGCTCTCTACAACCACCTCAAAGGAGGTTGTAGCGAGAGTGGTGCTGGTCTCTTCTCCCCAGGGCAGAGTAGAGGGGGAGGAGAGCCTGTCTCCATCTACTAACCACCCCCCTTCTGATACAAGGGCACCATATTAAATCATCAGATAGGAAGTTCAAAATCAAAGGTCATTTTTAAACACTATAAAAATGGACTGTGAAACTAGTTACTGCGCGTGGCACTGCACATCCCAAAAGTTTGCAGAAGTTTGGTAAGCGTTGTGAGAACTTCTTTTCATTAAAGACGAAGATCCCTCCTTGTATTCCAGGAGGGCTCTGACTCTCATGTGCTGGAATAGCTGGAATTTGGAGGAGCACATCAGGAGAATGCCGTTACACACACCATCTGGTTATCTGGGTATCTGCTGCGGGGGGAGTGGGGCGAGTGGGACCTTTGGTCTGCCCTGGGGTGAGGGGTCTCATGATGCCAGGGGGGTGTGTAGAACTGGGTTTTCCTGAGGTGGATAGACTGGTTTTCAGCTGTAGTGTTTTGGTCTGTGCTTTTCCGAGCCTGTTCCGCGCGCAGTGGGCAGGCCAGCTTGGCACGCGTCCCCACGGGGTCACTGAGGACTGCCACTACAGAGGGCAGCCTGCGCCTCCTCCCGTCCCTGGCTGATCCTGGAAGGAAGCCAACCCGCCACGGCTCGCGCCCAACAGCTGCTTCTGTGCTCGTCCGGTTAGTGACTGCACTGTTGCTGGACGTGCCCATACAGAGAAGAACATGTCCCCCTGCCCCAGCAGCATCCCGCGGTGGCACCGTGTTAGTCATCTGGCAAGAGCACACAGTCTGTTCTGCAAAAATCAAACCAAATGACTGGCTTAAGGATTTAATTGTGAGCCTATGTTTGAGAGAACTCTATGAGGTTTGGTCTCACTGTCCTTTGGCTGTTGAGCTGGTTTCCCTCTGTGGATTTGACAGGGCACAGGCTGATGAAAAGTGTGAAGCCTTCACAGAATCACAGAACATCAGGGATTGGAAGGGACCTGAAAAGATCATGGAGTCCAATCTCCCTGCCAGAGCAGGGCCACCTAACAAAGGCACACAGGAACACATCCAGGTGGGTCTTAAACATCTCCAGAGAAGGAGACTCCACAGCCCCCCTGGGCAGCCTGTTCCAGTGCTCCGTCACCCTCACTGTGATGAAATTCCTTCTTATATTGATGTGGAACCTCCTATGTTCCTGCTGGCACCCTTTGCCCCGTGTCCTATGATTGGATGTCACTGAGCAGAAGAGCCTGGCTCCATCCTCCTGACACCCACCCTTCACATACTTATCAACATGCCTGGAGACGTTTAAGACCCGCCTGGATGTGTTCCTGTGTGACGTGGTCTAGGGGATCCTGCTGTGGCAGGAGGATTGGTCTAGATGATCTCTCGAGGTCCCTTCCAATCCCTAATGTGCTGTGATTCTTGATTGCTATCCAACAAGTGTCCTTGCAGCAAAAAATCGTAGGGATAATCAAATGCCTCTCGGCCCGCGGCGCGGTGCAGCACAGCTTGGGGGGTTTGTACGAAGACGGCGTTAAAACTGCAGGGTGATGTTTGGCTTCTCCTTCTGCATCTGAGGCGGCTCTCGGGGAAGCCATGTGATTTCAGTGGGTGTTGAGAGGTCGCTGGGTGCAGAGACGCCGCCAAGGTCTTGTGAGCGCACGCCTGCAGGAGGCAGTCCCCAGCTAAAGGACAGGCTGTGCTGTGTGCAGGTAAAGCAGGAGCTGTAACGATTGCAGAGCTTTCCAAACAGCAGGTTGGCGCCGTGGGCTAGTGCAGGTGGCAGAAGGCTTTGCCCTGCACTCGTGGGGGTGGCTCCTGCCTTTGCTTCCAGGGCAAGGACTGACCCAGCGTTTCTGCAGAACAGTGCAAATCTGAGGGTGCCAAATGCTGGACCACGGGGAGTGAGTGAGGTTGGCTGGGTCTGACCCAGTGCAAGCTGGGCTCTTTGGGTGCTTTCCTCCCGTGGGGAGCAGCTGGAAGAAGTTTGTGTTTTGAGAAGATGTTTTCCTGGGGATAGTCTGCTGCAGCCTTAACGCTGTGGCTGCTCCTGCCCTAAGAAAATACCTGCACTGCTGACTTCCCCTGGAGTTTGAAGCGGCGTAACAAGACAAAGACAGACCGATACTCGAACAGTGTTGTAAGACAAGGAGCCTCCCCACTCCCATCTGAGTCGTTCTTTCCCTTTGGGTTGCAGTCATTTGAATATAGATTGAAATCACATCAGGCTGCTGTGATGAAAAACAAATGTGCTCCTTGGCTTGCTGCAGTTGAGACTCTCTGGCTCTTTGGGAGCGGTCCGGGCGGCTGCAGGCGCAGCGTGGCAGGGGCCAGGCAGGCAGGTTTTTGATTCTGTTCTGCAACTTCCTCCCTAAGGGCACCCCATGATGTCAGTGAGCGAGAGCTGGCAGTGGCCAGGCTGAGCGCGCGCTGCTGGCAGTTTCCAGTCAGGCTCAGCCTCCGAGACGCAGCCAGGAGCTGCAAGCAGCCAACAGCCCGGCTTTCTGTGCTCTGGGAAGCTCGGAGCCTTTTGTGACTCTCCGCCAGCCCTTCAGGATTGAGCATCATCTGTTAAAGGTCAAACCCTTGCCTTGGAGGTTCTGTGTGACGGCAGCATGGTAGCCAGTGGGGGAATGGCACGGTTCTGGAGTCTGGAGAGCCTTCACATGGGTACGCGTGAGTAGAACATGGCTTGCTTTGGCACGGTGCTTGGAGATTGAGCGGGTAAACTGTGGCGGTCAGAGCGCCTGTTTCTGGTCACTCTTGTGCTGTGTCATCCACAGCAAAGATACAGGAGATCAGAATCAATCCCAGGCTGTCTTTTAAGTCTTTTCCATCCTGTTGGTGCAATCTGGAAAGCCCCCCCTTACCTCTGGTAGTGCTGCCTGTAAACAGTAGAGGAACAGATGCAGAATGCAGGAGAATGATTGTCTCTTGAACTACAAACACAGTTGCAGCCCTGCTGATCTGGTACAGAACAGCCCCAACACTGCAGTCGGTTTTCATCCGAGCAAAATTAATTCACTGGGATGGATGTGCTGCCGTTACTGGAACAAACCCAGAGGCAGCACTGATAGAACAGTGGAGATGGGCAGTTCCTAACTGGGATTAGTTCTTTGTTGCTCCAAAAGCAAAGAGCCGATTTAATGAACGATTTATTTGCAGATTTGTTAAATAATAAAGGAGTTTTGTTAAGTTTCATGAGATGTATTAAAAATGAGACATGTTAGGATTTTATCAGCTCTGTTATGAGTCTGCAGGGGACTGGTCAGGCAGTTTGTGTCGTTGAGGTGGGTGTATGTTGAAATTCCTGGGGAGTAGAAGAGTTGAGCAGCTGTGTTGTCCTACTTCAAGCTCATGCTGTATTTTTTCACTTGTATGGGAAAGAAAAACCTCCCAAGAGTTTTAGTGAATCTGTAATCAGCTTCGATCTTATGATCCTATGATCTCTCCCATCACAGACTCACAGAACATTAGGGGTTGGAAGGGACCTTGGGCCAGAGCAGGATCCCCTAGACCAAGTCGCACAGGAACGTATCCTGGTGGGTTTTAAACGTCTCCAGAGAAGGAGACTCCACAACCCCCCTGGGCAGCCCCTTCCAGACCAAAGGGTGCTAATATTGGTATAAGCTCCCACAAGGAGGGAGTTGAAGAGTTGCTCCCAATAACAGCCAGGCAGCCGTGTGCCTGTTAGTTGTGTGGAGGAAAGCCAGGAGGCATCGCTCTGCAGCTCTTACCCATCCGGAGCCCAGAGCTCAGTAGGAGGGTGGTAGCCAGGCTTGAAGCAGGGCAGAGAAGAGGGGGCAGACTCATCCTGCTGCTGTGTGAAGTGGTAGCTTCAATACCCCCACTTAGCGTCCTTACCAGGCACTTCAGAGCGAGAGAGATTCTGTGCAGGGTGCATGGCAACCTGAAACACAGTGAACATTAGAAAAGGAGGTCAGTGCTAGTAGCCCATTCTAAATTTTTAAAACATTATTTATTTGAGTTTGTTGGGCTTTTGAGCACTCTATGATCTTCAGTCTCTCTACTTACAGCTTTGGCCTGCCGTAGCGAGGACACTTCAGGGATAAGTTAGGACCATAGAGTGTGCTCAAGCAGTAGTTTACCCGTCATGATTGGACTAGATGATCTTTCAAGGTCTCTTCCAGTCCCTAATGATTCTATGAAGATTCTCAATTACAAGTGTCATAGGATGGCCAGGTTTGGAAGGGACCTTCAAGAGCATCTAGTTTCAACCTCCCTCCACAGTCAGAGACACTTTTGCTAGATCACGTTGCTCAAGGCCCCAGCCAACCTGGCCTTCAACACTGCCAGGGATGGGGCAGCCGCAACTCCCTTGGGCAACCTGCTCCAGCATCTCAGCACCCTCACAGCAAAGAATTTGTTCCTCATGGCCAACCTCAATCTCCCCTCTTCAAGTCTGGAACCCTTTCCCCTTGCCCTCTCACTACCACCATGTCAAAAGCTCTCCCCCAGCTTTCTTGTAGCCCGCTTTCTTCAGAGTTTGGAAAGCTGCTAGAAGGTGACCTGGGAGCCTCCTCGTCTCCAGGCTGAACAACCCCATCTTGCTCAGCCTGTGGTCATAGGGAAGGTGCTCCAGCCCTCTGCTCATCGTAGTCACTGATCTGTTTGAACACTATAGATGGCTTTCGAAGGCAGACCTAATCTGAAAGGGTCTAGCGCTGAGCAGCAGTGTCATTGTGAACTGTCAGGTTGACTTGGTCCTCTCCACTTGCCAGCATGGACATGATCTCCAAAACAATCTACCTGCCCCCTGTAATGTGCCAAAGTGGGTTTTGCAGCTGCACGCAGGGACTGGAGATTTCTGTGTAGATCATGACCAGTCACTTACGTGATGTATCTCGTGGTTTATGTGGCTGCATAATAAGACTAAACCCATCTTAGATCTGGCATCTTATTTCTCTACAAGACTGTCTTTGTTGGTCAGATAACGTGCATTTGCCAAGCCATGTGTCTTTTTGGGATTTGGATCAATTAGAAGGTTTTCTGAGGCACTTAGCACCATACTGAGTCGAGTCCCTGTCTCCTTGAGCCTCCCTGTAGGTGCCCAAGTCTTCCCCCTCCCAAGTAGCACTGCCAGAATATCCCCTGGCAAGTGAGAGAGAAGACAGCAGCCAGCTTGGAGCAGCGGCGTGGGGTGCCCACGAGTCTCATGGATGGCTGGGCAGTTGAGTAGTGACATCCTGATGTAACGATGACATTGTGGCAGCATCCATCCAGCGCCTCACAGCCGCCTCTTCTGGCTGCCAGGGCCTGTTGGAGCTCTCTCTCATCTCCCATGCGGGAAACCGTTTTGAGACCTCCCATCTGATTCATTCAGGTCATTTGAGATTTCTTCTGGGTGCTCAATAAACAATTCATCAATCAATCAATCGAAAGGTCAGTAAGTAGTGGTGGCAGTTCTGTTTTGCACACAAAAACACCTCCTTTTGATCAGCTGCTGAAGGAGAGAATCCCAAAGAAGAGTTAAAAGTATTTAACGGCGGAAAAGCCATTTCCTGAGAGCTCTGTTGCCTTCCACTTCTGCTCTTGCTGTTGTGTTTGTGGCCACAAAGGCATCTCCTCAGCCATTCCTCTTGCATTGTTTCTTCTTTTCTTGAGTCATAAAAATGATGGAGCTAACAGCTGCTGCACCTTTGTTTTAGTTGCCCCAGATGATGGGACGGAGTCGTCGGCCTTAGTGGATGACAATGGCAGTGAGGAAGATTACAGCTACGAGGAGCTCTGCCAAGCCACTCCCAGGTACCTGCAGCCTGGAGGGGAGCAGCTAGCAATAAATGAGGTAACGTCCTGGCCTTTGCATTGCTGTAGGAGTGAGGGGGTGGGGGTGTGTTTCACAGCTCTGAGGCTTCATGTGAATAAAAGGTGCCAAGGCAGTAGCCACCATCGTGGAGAATCCGGCAGCCACGGTGTCCTGCGCTGATGGGGGCCCACAAGCAGATGCCAAGGGATTATTGATTATCCTTTGTCCTTCATAACCTCATTTTCTTCCCTTTTCAGCTGATAAACGATGGCAGCATTGTCTATGCAGAAGCTCTGTGGGACCACGTGACTATGGACGATCAAGAGCTGGGCTTCAAAGCTGGAGATGTCATTAGAGTTCTGGAAGCTTCCAATAAAGACTGGTGGTGGGGAAGAAATGAGGACAAGGAAGCCTGGTTTCCAGCCAGCTTTGTCAGGGTGAGCAACTCTTGCACCGTTGTCACACAAGAGTGCGACAGCTATGGTCATGGCATTCCATTTTAGTCAAAAGCCTGACCCTCAGTGTCTTTGTGTCCCAATGTCAGTGGTGATAGAGAACCACACCCTGAGATCCCTTAGCCCCCCTGACACCTTTTACTCTGGCTTATTCTTTTGTGTGGTCCTCTTGTAACCAAAGGAATTTCTTCAGTAGAAATGAGGGCAGCAGAAAGCTCAGTGAGGAGCAACCAGTCTATATGGAGACGACACAGTAGTTTTCATGGAGGAGCAGGGAAAACCAGGCAGCAGGGATTTCTTTGTAAAAAAAAAGAGCTTATTTTGTTATCACAGAACATTAGGGATTGGAAGGGACTTCAAAAGATCATCTACTCCAGTCCCCCTGACACAGCAGGATCACCTACATCAAGTCACAGAGGAACATGTCCAGATGGGTGTTAAATGTCTCCAGAGAAGGAGACTCCACAATCCCCCTGGACAGCCCCTTCCAGTCCTCTGTCACCCTCAATGGGAAGAAGTTCTTTCTCATATTGATGTGAAACCTCCTCTGTTCCAGCTGGCACCCCTTGCCCCATGTCCTATCTTTAGATGCCACTGAGCAGAGCCTGGCTCCATCCTCCTGACATCCTCCCGTCACATATTCATCAACATTAACAAGTCAGCCCTCAGTCTCCTTTTCTCCAGGCTCAAGAGACCCAGCTCCCTCAGCCTTTCCTCATCAGGGAGGTGTTCTACTCCCTCCATCATCTTTGTGGCTCTGCTCTGGACTCTCAAGCAGTTCTGTGTCCTTGTGGAACTAAGGGGCCTGGAGCTGGACACCATATGCTAGATGTGGTCTAACTAAGGCAGAGCAGAGCTAGATCCTGTTGTGGACCCCTATAAGATAGGGGGTCTGTATGGTAATCATGGCAGCATTTCCCTACAAAGTCCTCTCTTGAGAAGTTGGTGACAGTTTAATCACATGTTTTTAAAAGTTTGCTTCTTTACTCTAGTCTGCTTTGTTTGTTCTGGCTGCAGCTGCGAGTGAATCAGGAAGAAGTGCCAGAAAATTGTAGTAGTATCCAGGATGAAGAACACGATGCAGATATTAGCAAGCACCGCCAGAAAATAGCTGAGAACAAGGACCAGATGAGAACCAACGTTATACAGGAAATTATGAACACAGAACGAGTCTATATCAAGCATCTCAAGGACATCTGTGAGGTAGGTGCTTTAACCTGAGGGCATTCTGCTGGCCTGATGTCAGCAAAACATCCCATAGCAATTGAGAACCGGTAGTTTCTCATGTCCAGATGCTCCCGGTTTCACTTCTGAGGTTGTCAGTCAGCCCCTTCTCTTCTCCTCTTACGGCGTTCTGCCAGCTGCTGCAAAGCACCCCTTCCTTTCTTTAAAGACAAACCACAAACCACTCCACCTCTGACCTAGACAAAGTGCTTTGCTTGTCTGATGCCTGTTTTCCGTCATCGTGGGAAGAATGTGCAGTTTGCTTAGAAATTTTACTGCTTGGTAAAACTGCTTGGTTTTCCTTGTTAGAGTTGTCCTCTGACCAGTGGTAAATGTTGTGGTGGGTTTGCAGTGCAGTGGCTGCCCAGCTCTCAGAGCTGATGGCTGTGCAGGCGACGGGAATATGCATCAGAGTGTCAGCAGCGTGTAGTGCTGCTTCCTGGCAAACCCCACCGGAGCAGACGCAGAGCCTTTTACAGCTGGCTGCTCCCAAAGCAATGCGGAGGAAACCTGCCTGAAAGCAGTACAATGGAGGAGCCTGGCAGATAATCCCCGTCATCCCCGTTAACCTCTGCGCTCCTCTGTACCCTGGGCCATCACTGGTGTGAGACAATCCTGTACTGGCCAGGCTTGGAAGGGACCTTGAAGATCATCAGCTCTGGAAGGGGCTGCCCAGTTTGGTTGTGGAGTCTCCTTCACTGTTTAAAACCCTCCTGGTCATGTTCCTCTGTGTCTTGGTCTAGGTGACCCTGCTGTGGCAGGGGGATTGGATTGGATGATCTTTCCAGGTCCCTTCCAATCCCTAAGGATTCTATGATTCTATCTCATGTTGGTTGCTGATGGCAGAGCTGAATTTGCAGGAGGGCTCAGTTGTGTACCCACTTAACAGGAGATTCAAACAAGGTGAGCTGGCACCTGAAATATTCTTCACAAAAAAAAGAGCAAAAAAACTTGGAGAACACTGCCCAGGACAGTGGTGGAGTCCCCATCCCTGGAGGTGTTTAAGGACAGGCTGGCTATGGCCCTTAGTGCTCTGGTCTAGGCAGTGGTGATGTTAAGTCCTGGGCTGTAGATCACCGTGGTTTTGACAGCTCAAACGGCTCCTTGTTCAAGGTAGAACCTGTTTTCACGTCTTCAAACTCAAGGGGCTTTGCTTTCAATTTCATTTGCAGGGTTACATCCGACAGTGTCGCAAGCACACGGGGATGTTCACCACTGCTCAGCTGAACACCATCTTTGGGAACATCGAAGACATCTACAAGTTCCAGAGGAAGTTTCTGAAGGATCTTGAGAAACAGTACAACAAAGAAGAACCTCACCTGAGTGAAATAGGAACGTGTTTTCTTCAACATGTACGTAGCAAAGTGGAATCAACTATAAAATACTGTTTATTTATGCATAAACTGTAAGAAAATGCTGAGTTACCCTGTTGGGAGGGGATCTGAGTAACAAGGGCTCATCAGAAGCTGCACTCTGTACAGAAACCATTTCCCAATGCAAAATTAGTTACAATTAAAGAATTATTTAAGGTTTTTAGTTTTCTCATCAACTTTAGTGAGCTTTTAGCCTTGTACACATGATTTTAAGTTTGTTTTACAAAGCTGTAATGATCATAGGTGGACTGGGCTATTTGCAGTGGTCTCACTGGAACAGGCTGCCCAGGGAGGTGCTGGAGTCACCGTCCCTGGAGGTGTTTAAAAACCGAGTAGCTGGAGCACTTGAGACCATGGTGCAGGGCTTGGGGAGCTGTTGGGATGAGGGCTGGACTTGATGGTCCTGGACATTCTCTCCAGCCATGATGGTTCTATGATTCCATGATACTGGGGATGCAAAAACGTCCTATAGAAAATTCAGGAAGGACAATTGGCAGGGAAGGGGGGTGTGAGTTCATGAGAGACACTTGCTAAGCCTGTAGCTGCCTTCCCAAAGTAAAATACATCTTGACGTGGGTTTGATTAACCTGACTCAAAGACAGTCTCTGTTTCTCTGTTTTTATGAAGAAGGTACCTATTTTTCATGGTTGCAAAGTACTTTTTGCGTAGTCGCAAGACTGCTCAGTCAGGAAAAAATACAAGAAGCAGATTAATTAATCTAATTAGAGTCAGAGAATGGCCAGGGTTGGAAGGGACTTTAAAGATCATCTAGTTCCAGCCCCCCCTGCACAGGCAGGGACACCTTCACTAGAGCAGGTTCCTCAGGGCCCCAGCCAACCTGGCCTTCAACAGGGATGGGGCAGCCACAACTGCCTTGGGCAACCTGTTGCAGCATCTCAGCACCCTCACAGCAAAGAATTTGCTCCTCATGGCCAACCTCAATCTCCCCTCTTCAAGTCTGGAACCCTTTCCCCTTGTCCTCTCACTACCACCATGTCAAAAGCCCTCCTCCAGCTTTATTGTAGCCTCCTTCCTTCAGAGATTGGAAAGCCAGCTGAGAGCCTCCTCTTCTCCAGGCTGAACAACCCCAACTTGCTCAGCCTGTCCTCATCGTGGAGGTCCTCCAGCCCTCTGCTCATTGTAGTTTCTCTGCTCTGGACACCTTCCAGGAGCTCTCTGTCCTGATGCTGGGGACTCCAGACCTGGACGCAGGACTGCAGGTGGGGTCTCACCAGTGCAGAGCAGTGGGGGATAGATACATAGCTGATATTCCAAAACCTGCCTTTCATTCTTTATAGAAAAATGCTTCAGTTAAGGCTCTAGCTTTGTGTGTTATTTTCTGTTTGTTGTTTTTCTTGCAGCAAGAGGGCTTTGCTATTTACTCAGAGTATTGTAACAATCATCCCAGCGCCTGCATTGAACTGTCCAAACTCATGAAGCAGGGCAAATACCGCCACTTCTTCGAGGCCTGTCGCTTGCTTCAGCAGATGATCGATATCGCCATTGACGGTTTTCTGCTCACACCCGTCCAGAAGATCTGCAAGTACCCCCTGCAGCTTGCAGAATTGCTCAAATACACCACTCAGGAGCACAGGTGAGAGAGTAGGGAGGTGGAGCGCCTCCCTTGTGAGGAAGGGCTGAGGGAGCTGGGGCTCTTCAGCTTGGAGAAGAGGAGACTGAGGGGTGAACCTCACTCATGTCTATAAATATGTGAGGGGTGGGTGTCAGGAGGATGGAGCCAGGCTCTGCTCAGGGGCATCTAATGATTGGACGAGGGGCAACGGGTGTGAGCTGGAACAGAGGACGTTCCACATCAATATGAGAGGGAACTTCTTCCCAGTGAGGGTGACAGAGCACTGGAAGGGGCTGCCCAGGAGGGTTGTGGAGTCTCCTTCTCTGGAGACATTTAAAACCAGCCTGGCCATGTTCCTGTGTGACTTATCTAGGTGATGCTGCTGCAGCAAGGGGATTGGACTGGTTGATCTTTCGAGGTCCCTTCCAATCCCTAATGATTCTATGATTCTATGAACATGGAACTGGCTGCCCAGGGAGGTTGTGGAGTCTCCTTCACTGGAGACATTTAAGACCCACCTGGATGTGTTCCTGTGTGACTTAGTCTACATGATCCTGGATTGGACTAGATGATCTTTTGAGGTCCCTTCCAATCCCTAATGACTCCATGAATAAAAACATCTTTTCATGGTAGAAAAACCTAATTGCTCAAATCTTCTGAGGTTTTTAAGCCTCAAAAAACTGAGATCACAGAATCACGGAGCATTAGGGATTGGAAGGGACCTCGAAAGTCATCTAGTCCAATCTGGTTGCTCCTTACTAGCTAGACCTCTTGGAATCATCACAACTATTAATAAAACTAGTATCTGGAAGCACCACACATTGGACTGACAGGATGAGTGGCAGAATGAGGCATAAGTGAAAGGGAGGAGGAAAGGAAGAAGATGCTGCCCAGGGTGGTGGTTGATTCCCTGTCCCTGGATGTGTGTGAAACTTGTGTAGATGTAGTGTTGGGGGATCTGGTTTAGGGGTGACCTTGTAGAGTAGGGCCGATGATCTCTTGGGTCTCTTCCAACCCCTAATATCCTGTGATCCTATGATGTTTGGGCTGCATGATCCCAAGGGTCTTTCCAACCTGAATGATTCTGTGATTCATCTGTCAACCTCCTTTGCCTTCTTCCACAAAGCCTGGCAGTGCAGCAGCACCGAATTGCACAGCCTAAGGCCCGAGGGTCAGGATGCTGAGCATCAGGTTGTGCTTAGTTACACACCCAGAGCAGAGGGCTAAGTGGGTAGCACAGGCTGATCCTATAGGCATAAGCGACCTTTGAAGCACGCCTCCCTTTCGCAGGGATTATAACAACATAAAAGCTGCGTACGAGGCTATGAAGAACGTCGCGTGTCTGATCAACGAGCGCAAGCGAAGGCTGGAAAGCATCGACAAGATCGCGCGCTGGCAAGTCTCCATTGTGGACTGGGAGGTAGGTGTCAGCCCGCCCCTCTCCTGGGCAAAGGTGCTGGGTACAGTACTTGATGTCCTGCCTCGACGTCTGGGATGTGTCTCCCTGCCTAGGAGGTAGTTTATCTTGTCTGCTCTACAACTGGTCCTTGCTCCGTTAAAAGTCCAAGTGCTTCTCTTGCGGTGACTCTGTTACTGATTAGCTTGTTTAGAAATCAGGAGGAGCATTGGCATTGACATGGATCGTGTATCAGCCTGGAGAAAAGAAGGCTCTGGGGGGACTTTCTTTTGACCTTTCAGTACCTGAGGAGGTACTGAAGACATTGGACTAGATGTCTTGAAAAGACATGAAGGTCTTTTCAAGAGGGTTTGTATGAATAGGACAAGGAGCAGTGGGTTCAAGCTGGGAATGGATAGAATTAGACTGGATATAAGAAACAATTCTTCAATGTGAGGGTGCTTGATGGCTGGAATGGGCTGCCTGGGGAGGTGGCAGGTGCCCTGTCCTTGGAGTCATTTAAGGTCAGGCTTGAGGAGGCTCTGAGCAGCCTGACCTAGGTACAGTTATCCCTAGGGACAACAGTAGGGAGGTCGGACTGGATGTCCTCTAGAGGTCCTTTTCAGCCTAGAACATTGTGTGATTCTATGGACAGTTGTCTTTAAGATGACACTAGACTGAGACAGCAAAAATACTCAACCTACAGAATCTCTGTAGGATTTTTAGTATCATGGCATCATTAGGGATTGGAAAGGACCTCGAAAGATCATCCAGTCCAGTTCTGTTAGAACTTGAACCTGCTGCACTGTGATCACAAACATCACAGAACATCAGGGATTGGAAGGGAACTCAAAAGATGACAGTCCAACCCCCGGCACCAGCAGGATCCCCTAGGTCAAGTCACACAGAAACATATCCAAGCAGGTTTAAAATGGCTTCAGAGAAGGAGACTCCACAAAACCTCTGGACAGCCTGTTCCAGTGGTCCTTCACCATCACCGTGAAAAGGTTGCTTCTCATATCAATGTGGAACCTTCTGTGTGATGTTTCCTCCTAGTACACACAGAACCACATCTGCTTAGTTTGCCTGTATGAGACTGTTTCCATTCTGTGACATTTTCAAATCTAATAACAAAAACACAAGAAATAAATTAACTGAAGACCTGGTTGTAAAATTAGGCTGGTTAAGGACACAGTAAGATCTGAAAGTATTATTTCCTTATCCTGCTGTGCAGAGGGATTGGACTAGATGATCTTTTGAGGTCCCTTCCAATCCCTAATGTTCTGTGGTCCTGTGATACGTACGTGTGTTTCCACAGGGACCAGATGTGTTGGCCAGAAGCTCTGAACTGATCCACTCAGGAGAACTGACCAAAATATCAAAGCAAGGCAAAAGCCAGCAGAGGACTTTCTTCCTTTTTGACCATCAGCTTGTGTTCTGTAAGAAGGACTTGCTGAGAAGGGACATCTTGTATTACAAGGATCGTATCGATATGGATGAGACGGAAGTCGTGGACGCTGAAGACGGCCGAGACAGAGACTTCAACATGAACATCAAGAATGCTTTTAAGATAATAAACAGGACAACGGAAGAAATCCATTTGTTCTGTGCAAAAAAGCAGGAAGACAAGAAGAAATGGATGGAGGCGTGCGAAAGCGAAAGGAGACGAGTCCAGGAAGACAAGGAAATGGGTGAGTGGAAGGATTTCCTCTCTCAAAGGTGGTAACAACAAAGGGGGATGAACTTGCTGTCACGCTGCTTTATGCTTTGTGCAGATGTGCAGTCTGCCTTCTGGCACCGGTGTCGCTCTCTTACCCGACATGACCTGTAGCTGTGTGAGTGAGGCCTCTTCAGGTGTGTTTGCCCTGGAGTTGTGGGCCAGAGGTCTGGGGCAATGAGCTGTGAAATCCACGTCGCAGCCTGACCCGCTGGATTCCGATGCTTTACGGAGCACGAGGAGATACGAGATGCGACAAGATGCAGTTCACAGAGACCAGTCAGGAATAAACAGGACCATCCTTGGCCTAAAGTATCTGCTCATAAAGGGCACTTTTATAAGGCAGAGCGCTGATAATTACAGATTTGTACTGTCCGTGTCCTAGAACAGCCCCTCCTCTGTCCTGGTGACCTCTGTGGTTGCAGAGTATCAGCAGGTACAGACCACACACTAACACTGCTGGGCAGTTCACAGTGAAGTGAAGCCTGAAATCAAGTGAGCAGGGTAGAAGGTAGCAAATCCTGGATCAGTCCTGGGTCCAGTACTGTTCAATGTCTTCATCAATGATGCTGATGGAACAGTCCTGGGTCCAGTACTGTTCAGTATCTTCATTAATGATGCTGATGGAACAGTCCTGGGTCCAGTACTGTTCAATATCTTCATTAAAGATACTGATGATGGAATAAAGTCTCTGCTCAGCAGGTTACTAAATTGGGTGGATTGGCCAATGTACCTAGAGGCTGTTCATCTCTTCAAGAGGCTGGAGAGTTGGGCTAAGAAGGATTGAATGAGTTTTAACACAAATAGATGTAGAGTCCTTCGCATGGGAAGGAATTACAGGAGCCATCAATACAGGCTGGGTAGTGACCAGCTAGAGAGCAGTCGTGGGGAGAGGGATCCTGCAGTTGTTGTGGATAACAAACTAAGAATGGATCAGCAATGGCTCCTGGTGGTCAAGAAGGCCAAGAGGGTGTTGGGATGGATCAAGAGGAGGGTATCTAGCAGGTCACAGAATCTCAGACCATTAGGGATTGGAAGGGACCTCAGAATATCATCCAGTCCCCTGTTGGCCACCAGGACACTCAGGGCCCTTTCTCCTACGCTGCTCTCCAGCAGAACAGTCCCCAACCTATCCTGGTCCCTGGGGTTGTTCTTGCCCAGATGCCAGACTCCACACTGCCCTTGTTGTAGTTCATTCAGTGTCTCCCCACCCAGCTCTCCAGCCTGTCCAGGTCCCGCTGGATGGCAGCAGAGCCTGCTGGGGCCACTCCTCCCAGCTCTGTGTCATCATGATAGGTATCAGGAACCTGAAGAAAGCTAGATCACAAAAGCTAAAGCCCATCCAGCCCTGTGAGTCGCAGTGGCTCGGATACTTTCTCCAGTACCCCAAAATCTCCTCGTTTTCTGAAATTCCATCCTTCTGGCAGAGCTGAACCTCCCCTTTAGCCAAAACCAGTGGAAAGGTGCCAGTATCCTCAAGCCCACGTTTAAATTTATCCTGTGGGCTTTGTGAGCTCTGTTGCTGGACTTCACACAAAGCCTCCAACCGAACCACTCCGAGAACAAATACAGCCTCCTCCAGTTCAGGAGCACAAACGGCACTTCCCTTCGATTTTCAAAGACACTTGTGCGCGAGTCGCTGTCTCCCAAACCATATCTGCTCCTTCTGAATGTGTGGGAAGAAAAGGCCGGAGCCAGCAAGTCCTTCTCCAAACCACTAACAGCAACCCTGTGCAACCAGCATGATCTTTGTTGATGGGATTGGTTGCTGTTTTTTTAATGTTTCCTTGTTTTTATAGAGGAAATAAAAGCCCCAGAAGAAAAGAAACCCCAAATTACAGCTAACTGCTGTTGTACTGCAAGTTAATCGGCTGATTTGTAATAATAGCTTCACAAGCTCAGGCTGGAAAAGTCCAAGGAAGTTTTAAAAGTGCAGGAAGATGCAAAAAGGGACTAAACCAGAGGCCTCGGGCTGACTTGGAGGTGCAGTTTCTGTGCTTCTGATGGGCATGTGGCTGAAGGGAAGGAACGCCAGCGTGCGCACCCTCGTACAAATGGAACTGCTCCATGGCTTGTACTTGGGGAGATAAAACTGGGCCGTGGATTCACTGAATTATTGAGGCTGGAAAAGACCTCTGAGCTCATCCGGCCCAGCCCAGGACCTAACATCACCACAACCTAGACAAGGGCACTAAGGGCTACAGCCAGTCTGGCCTAGCTCCTCCAGGGATGGAGACTCCACCACTGCCCTGGGCAGTCTCTTCCAGGCTCTGATCACCCTTTCCATGAGGAAGGGCTTCCTGACACCCAACCTAACCCTCTCTGCCCTCTTGTCCTATCACTGGTTGCCTGGGAGAGGATCCCGACCCTGACCTGTCTACAGCTTCCCTTCAGTGAGTTCTAGAGAGGGAGAAGGTCCCCCCTGAGATTCCTCCAGGCTAAACACACTCAGCATCCTCAGCCTCTCCTCATCAGCCTTTCCCTCCAGTCCTTTCCCCAGCCCTGTTGCTCCTCTGGACCCGCTCCAGCCTCTCAGTCTCTTGAAGTGAGAGCCCCAGTACTGGAGGAGAGGCCTCCCCAGTGCCCAGTACAGGGGGAGAACTGCATCCCTAGCCCTGTTGGCCACACCATTGCTGATACAAACATTTCTTTATTAAGACTTCCTAAAAACCATTGAAAACACTGTTTACTCATTTGTTTTGATGTAATTACATGCAAGACACGGCGTTTCTCTAACAGTGCTCTGCTTTACACTGACACAGGGATGGAAATCTCCGAGAGCCAGAAGAAGCAAGCCATGCAGAACGCCCGTAAAGCAAGGCAGGGGAAGATGAAAGGTGAGTGCTGAGCGCTGCTTCGCTCTGCCTGGGTGTTCTTTTTGTGAGGAGAGAGCATGCTCTGGCTGTGCTTCAGCTCTTCAGCCTTTAAAACAAAGACTCGTGGTTTACATGGAGTTAAAATCATTTCCAGTAACCTGGGAAATGTTCTCAAGTTGTGTCAGGGGAGACTTAGACTGGATCGTGGGAAGTTCTTTCCTGAGAGAGTGGCTGGGCACTGGAACAGGCTGCCCAGGCAGGTGGTGGAGTCACTGTCCTGGGAGGTGTTTAAAAACCGAGCAGCCAGAGCACTTGAGGCCACGGTCTAGGGGTTAGGGAGATGTTGGGCTGAGGGCTGGACTTGATGGTCCTGGCAGTCCTTTCCAGCCAGGATGATTCTAAGGATGAACTACAAACACCCTCACTCATCCTGTTCTCTGAAAACAGCTATTTTATTCCTTTCTCAGATAAAAATCTAGTGATTTTGACCTTTTCCATCTGACAGACAAATCTGACTGAATCTCTAGTTTGTTGAGAGAAGAAGTGAAGCAAATGGAACCAGATGAAGTCTGAATTCAGGAGTGAAGGAGCTGATGTTAGGTAGTGTTCTGTGTCCTGGGATTACTAGGATTAATAACTAGATACCTATAAAGCCAGTCTTGATTTTCAGGGGAGCAGCTGCAAATTGTGAGCAGGAGGTTCAGCTCAGAATTCACAAAGGTCAAAGTCGGAGAACATTAGCCTGGAAAAATTTTCTCCAAGTTGAAGAAATAGCATGACAGAATCACAGAACATTAGGGACTGGAAGGGACCTCCAAAGATCATCCAGTCCAATCCCCCTGCCACAGCAGGATCCCCTAGATCACTGGGAAGAAGTTTCTTCTCAGATTGGTGTGGAACCTCCTCTGTTCCAGCTCACACCCACTGTCCCTTGTCCTATCACTAGATGTCACTGAGCAGAGCCTGGCTCCATCCTCCTGACACCCACCCTTTCTGTATTTATCAACATTCATGGGGTCACCCCTCAGTCTCGTTTTTTCCAAGCTCAAGAGACCCTCTTACTCTGAGAGTTGACTCCAATAGAAGTTCCTACTCTGCTAAGTGATTCCTCAGCAGTACCAGAGGTTACTCCTGCAGACAGCAGAGCTAAGTTGTGTGAAACTGCTTCTTACTTTATAATGTTATTCCCTTCCTAAGCAGAATTGCAGCACTTAAACTAATAGTGACGTTTACTAGTAGCTCTGCCAGGGTAGCTAACTCAGGCTTTCTTGACTGGTTCCTTTGGCAGGTGTGAGCTACAACGGCTGTCCTGTGCCTCCTCCACACCAAAGCCTGCATCCCATCCATCAGCGCCACGTCACTGTGCCTACCAGCATCCCGCAGCAGCAGGTGTTTGCTCTGGCGGAACCCAAGCGGAAGCCATCCCTCTTCTGGCACACCTTCAATAAACTCACCCCTTTCAAAAAGTGAGAGGCCACGGGCCTGCGAAGGACATCGGCGCGGAGGGAGACTTACTTCAAGGGGAGGGCCTTGGAGACATTGTTCAGCTCATTTGAGCTCTTTGAATCTGCAGTTTTGGAGGGAGAACCTTGGGTTCCCTTGAGCCAGAAACAGAACCTTTGTCTAGAGGAAGAACGTAGCTCCTCGAGGCTGCTCAGAAGCCAATGCTGTCAGCATTGCTGATGAAGAGCAGTCTTCCTTCTGACAGAGACAACTTGCTGTTACTCTGAAGCAGCAGTATTTGACCTCTGTTTCTCAGTTGTGTTGAAGGTCGTTGTAACATTTCATCTTCCTTAACTCTACATCGATGGCCAAGTTCAGGACGGGGAGGAACGTTTCCTTAAGGCTGCATCAGCAAGGAGCTGATGGCTGGAGCACTGCGCAGAGAACATCCGTGGAAGTAGGGTGGAGACATCCCTTGTGATTAACCATCTGCTGCAGAAATTAGCGGACCCTAACCCGGATCCTGTTTCATTTTATCTATGGAATTGCCAAGTGGCAGGAGGACATTCCGCAAGGCCTTACCATATTCCAGATTGGAACAGGGGAAGTTTTATGCTGTCATATAGAGACACGAACAGCGTGGCCTGGACCGTAAAGATCCGTGCGCTTGTAGCGCACAAGTGGAAGTGAAAGGAGCCCGGGGCGTCTCTGACAGGTTACTCTGAGTCACAGCATGTCTGCTCTTCAGTCTAGGGCTTTAATGTCACTTTGGTGCACTTCTGCACCTTGGAGATGCTTAATTCCTCTTTCCAATATGTTTCTTTCTCTGGGCAAAAAGTACTTTTTAAATTTTCTAAGAGCAAAAAAATGTGAATGTGCAAAGTTGCAGTGGAGCCTGGACCTGCTGGCTGCTTGCTGTGTGATGGGGGTGTTAGCGCTTTGTACTCGTACAACTTCGACAGCGGACGAGCGGTAACGTAAATACATCCAGGAGGTGCAGACCCACGCTCCTTAGATGCAGACAGTGGGCTTTGACCCATTATTTCTTCACAAACAACATGAAATCCTCACTGGGAAGAACAGAGAAGTAGTGTAGACAGAGATCACAGAATGTTACAGGTTGGAAGGGACCTGGAAAGATCATCTAAGTCCAACCCCCTCTGCGGGAGCAGGTTAAGCCCACCGCACCTGGTGAACCCAGACTGTCTCCCATCCAGGTGCAAACCAGGCACAACTCTGCGTAGCTAATCCAATATTCTGTGTCTCTTCAGAGATGGATTTTGGTCTCGGTCAACAGTCTGTATTGGGAGAAGAACATGAATCATAGAAACATTCAGGTTGGAAAAGACCCTTGAGAGTCCAACCATCAACCCTGCTCTACAAGGTCACCCCTAAACCAGATCCCCCAACACCACATCTAAGCAACTTTTCAACACAGCCAGGGATGGAATCTCAACCACCACCCTGGGCAGCCCAGTCCAGTGCCTGACCACTCTCTCCAAGAAGAATTTCTTCCTGATGTCCAGTCTAAACCTCCTATGTTGGAGCTTGAAGTCCTTCCCTCTGGTTCTATCGCTAATGACCTGTGAGAAGAGCCCAGCACCAACATCTCTGCAGTGTCCTTTCAGATAGTTGTAGACAGCAATGAGGTCTCCCCTTAGCTTTCTCTTTCTCAAACTGAACAGCCCCAGCTCTCTCCATCTCTCCTCACCAGACTGATTCTCCAGGCCCTTTCACAGCTTCATTGCCTTCCCTTGCACAAATAACATTTCTGTTGGTAGATCCTGCCTTACAGAATCAGAGAACATTAGGGATTGGAAGGGACCTCCAAAATCATCCAGTCCAATCCCCCTGACACAGCAGGATCCCCTAGACCAAGTTGCACAAGAACATGGCCAGGTGGGTTTTAAATTGCATCAGGTTAAGCGAAAATAAAACCAGGCAGGCCGCATCCAGACTGTCCCAGCTTTTAAACTATCATTTCATCTTTTAAACAAATGACACTTAAAATGAAAAAACAATTAAGACCAAAATTTATTTGGGGTTCAGCCAGACTTCAGAGTCTGTGGGAAGAAGACTTGCAACTAACACATCAGTATTCCAGCAATTCGTGGCTGCCTTCTGTTCACAGCAGCTGTATCAGAGAGATGTGACAGCAATACCTGTTCTTTTCCTCTTGCTTTTACCTGCTTGAAGTTACTATAAAAGGTTCTAGGGTAGCTACTAAGCACTTTTACAGGCTGAGCAAGATGGGGTTGTTCAGCCTGGAGAAGAGGAGGCTCCCAGCTGGCTTTCTAGCAGCTTTCCAATCTCTGAAGGAAGAGGGCTACAAGAAAGCTGATGGAGGGCTTTTGACATGAGTGGTAGCAAGAAGACAAGGGGAAAGGGTTCTAGACTTGAAGAGGAAAGATTGAGGCTGGACACAAGGAACAATTCTTTGCTGTGAGGGTGCTGAGATGCTGGAACAGGTTGCTCAAGGCAGTTGTGGCTGCCCCATCCCTGGCAGTGCTGAAGGCCAGGTTGGCTGAGGCCCTGAGGAACCTGCTCTACTGAAGGTGTCCCTGCCTGTGCAGGGGGGTTGGAACTGGATGGTCTTGAAGGTCCCTTCTAAACCTGGCCCTTCTATGATCCTATGATTTGTGCCTCATTTAGATAAAGCACAGCCAGAGCCTTCCTGATGGCCTGCTGAGCAGAAAACCTCAGAAAACTTGATGCCTAAGCTGCAGTAAAATATAACTGTCCTCACACGTGTTACCACTGAGTCAGGAGAAGGCCAAACCATAATTGCATCTCGCTCGGAGCATCTCTTGGACCAAATCACGCGATTGTTTTACGAGTGGCTCTTGCCCTGCTGAGCTTCCCGTGCGGAGTTCTAGCGGTCAGCATAATTACGGCGTTCCAAGACCGACGACTCAGATGTTCCACATTTCAGTGATGGTTTTAAAAGAGTGATGGCAGAGTGTTGGAGCCAAAGGTCTTTAGCCATAACTAACGCGGTGTCTTTCTTTGACTGCCTTCCTGTTTGTTTTCTGTACGTGGGGGCATTTGTACGTAGGCGACGCCTTCTGAACGGTCTCTAATTTGAAGCTCTTTGTTGTGAGCACTAGGGGTGAGTAGGGATGATTTCGTTTTGACCAGTGTTTTGTACCATTTCACGCTGCTTTGTGCATCTCGCCGTCCGCGTGCTGTGGCGCGCGTTGGGAATGAAGTGTCCCAGCTGCAGAGTGGCTGTTGACAGCTGAAGGACAAGGTGCAGCAGAGCAGTAGCTTGGTGTGCGTTTGTTCTCAAGTCATAGAATCATCAGGGATTGGAAGGGACCTTGAAAGACCATCCAGTCCAATCCCCCTGCAACAGCAGGACCCTCCAGACCAAGTCACACAGGAACACGTCCAGGTGGGTTTTAAATGTCTCCAGTGAAGGAGACTCCACAACCTCCCTGGGCAGCCCCTTCCAGTGCTTTGTCACTCGCACTGTGAAGAAGTTCCTTCTCATAGTGATGTGGAACCTCCTAAGTCATTGCGTTACAAGGATCTGGGGGATCCTGCTGTGGCAGGGTGTTGGACTGGATGATCTTTCGAGGTCCCTTCCAATCCTGAATGTTCTGTGATGCTGTGATTTACTCTTGGAACATTGTTTGTCAAATGAACCTGTGTTCTGGATGTAAGTACAAGCTGCATTCCCGTTTGTCTCTTACTGTACATGTTTGCATTAAATAATGTACACAGCTGAAGATCCTCAGCTGCGTCTTATAAACCAATGGAGTTTTAACACTGTCGTGGGGTGCTTTTGTTTTTCTACACAGTATCTTCAGGGTAGATGGTTGGACTCGATGATCCCAGGGGTCTTTTCCAACCACAGTGATTCTGTAAATGGAAAAAGTATAAGTGGTTCTCCTGTAGCAGCTACAGCACTTCCCAGCACAAGTTTGTGTCCACAGCTTATAAACTTGAAGCTGGGATTGAAGGCTGCATCTTCGGGCAAAACCCATCCGTGTTACTGTCCCAGCTGTATCCATCTGTGATCGTAGAATCATCCTGGCTGGAGGGGACCTCCAGGATCATCAAGTCCAGCCCTCAGCCCAACATCTCCCTAACCCTTACAGCACAGCCTTAAGTGCTCTGGCTACTCAGTTTTTAAACACCTCCAGGAACAGTGACTCCACCACCTCCCTGGGCAGCCTGTTCCACTGCCCAACCACTCTCTCAGGAAACAACTTCTTCCTAAGATCCAGTCGAAGTCTCCCCTGACACAACTGGAGGCCATTTCCCCTTGTCCTATAGTTAGTAATTTGGGAGAAGAGACCAGCACCAGCCTCCCTACAACTTCCTTTGAGGGAGCTGTAGAGAGCAAGGTGGTCTCCTCAGCCTCCTCGACTCAATAACCCCAGTTCCCTCAGCTGCTCTGCACAGGGCCTGTTTGCCAGCCCTCTCCGCAGCCTCGTTGCCCTTCTCTGGCCCCACTCCAGCCTCTCAGTGTCCATCTGATACTGTGGCACCCAAAACTGGCCCCAGTGCTCAAGGTGCAGTCTCATGAGCACAGAGTACACACTCAGTACTTGCTTTCCTTTCAGGCTGCAAGGTGTTTCTGCAGGAACCCAAAGCTCTACCTGGTAGATCAGCTCTCAGAGAACTTAGAAGCTGGTGGTGTGGAACGACGTACAGGATTGACCCCGACTGCCAGAGCGTGAAACGAACAGAGCTCACCACGGCCAGGTGAATCGCAGGCTCCGTAAAACATCTGTCTTGTGGTCACAACGTCCTGCTCCGCTGTTTGCTCAGGGTATGTTTTCTGGTCACTAAGTGCTCAGACTGTGTCTTCCCCTTGGTATGGGAGCTCTCAGCGCACGTCCCGCTGCAGCAGCCTGGGAAACTCTCAGCTTTGAGCGGAACCAAGAACTAGGAGGTAGAGCTTGGACTTTGGAAAGATGAGGAAGTAACTGGCCAAGCCGATTATTCTGCCATCATTTGCACTTCTCCTTCTCAATTAGCAGCACATCAAGGCTGATGTAGCTACAGAAGTTAATTGGGCTCAGGCAGCTCGTTGCTGTGCGAGGTCCTTTTCCTCGGAGCGCAGGAGAACACGACCCAGGGCCAGGATGCTGGCAGTAAGTTCTCATCACCACAGGGTGGGGGTGAAGGCCTCGCTGAAACCTGCTCGGGGCTCCGCTGTGCTGGGGATGGGGTGTTTGATCACAGCCCTCGTGGGACACACCCTTGCGGTGGGAGAACCCCCCAGACACAGCACTTGGAGTTATAGCACCAACGAGGGTGAGTTAGAGCCACTGCCTGTAACACATTAACTCCCGTTACTCCTGGTTTTATCCTTCACTGTTCACAATCGGCGTTTAAGGAGCTGAGGACACGCTCAGTGGCTTCAATTCCACTAGCCCTTAGGCAACGGCAGGTTCGGGAAGACCCAGTTAAGTATCAAGTTATGGCTTCAGATTTATCTGCTGGTAAGATGTAGCACGGGGAGGGGGTGTGTGGAGTCTCCTTCTCTCAAGACATTTAAATCCCACCTGGACATGTTCCTGTGTGACTGGATCTAGGGGATCCTGCTGGGGCAGGGGGATTGGATTGGATTGGATGATCTTTCGTGGTCCTTTCCAATCCCTAATGATTCTAGGATTGGATTGGATTGGATGATCTTTCGTGGTCCTTTCCAATCCCTAATGATTCTAGGATTGGATTGGATTGGATGATCTTTCGTGGTCCTTTCCAATCCCTAATGATTCTAGGATTGGATTGGATTGGATGNAGGGGCCCACAACTGGACACAAGATTCCAGATGTGCTCTCGCCAGGGCAGAGGAGGAGGAGAGCTGCTCTTGATCTGCTAACCACCTCCCTTCTGATCCGCCTCAGGATGCTGTTGGCCTTCTTGGCCACAAGGGCACATTGCTGGCTCATGGTCATACTGCTGGCCACCAGGTTTTGCCAACAAAACTTTGCTTATTAACTTTTGTTCTCCCTCACATCTTTGCCCTCATCTCGTCCTGCTCCAGATGACCCCCTGAGAGGTCATCCTACTTATTAACCCAGTAGATTGCTAACTGACCTGGAAAACAAA
>VXBP01001815.1:0-103218 GCA_013400115.1 Rhinopomastus cyanomelas | reverse complement strand
GAGACGCTGGTGAAGGTGTGGGCAGGGGGTGAGGGCAGGGGAGGGGTGAGCAGTGTCTATGTCACTGTGTGAGGTGGCCCTATTCCCAGGAGAAAGGAAAATATAAGTTCAGGGCACTGGCCACCCTAATCAATGCAGCAGGGACTGGGACTCTTTCCAGCTCAGACTAATTCTTGCTGTCTTGTGGGCCAGTATTCCTTTGCAGAAAAATGGGAACGTCCACAAAACACTGAGGTTCTCGGAGCTCTGGATCTCGGGGGTGCCTCAACACAAATAACCTTCCATCCTGGAGTATCCATTGAGGACAAGAACACCTCAGTCTTCTTCAGGCTCTATGGCAGCAACTACTCTCTCTACTCCCACAGCTACCTCTGCTATGGACAGTCTCAGGCCCTGAAGATGCTGATGGCAGCCCTCCGCCAGGTATCTCAGCCACCACTCACCATGATCTGCTCAGCTGTTTCCTCTTGCCATGAAAATTTTCTTCCAGAAATGTTGGGAATGTGTTTGGGAATTGGGAATTTTCACAAATTCAAAAATCTAGGAGAGGATTAGATTTGGTCTACTGACCAAAAAACCTCTCTCGCTTGGGTAGAAGGTGTTGGTGGTTCCCTGCAGGTTCTCTTCTCCCCAGAGGCTGACAAGCAATGGCATTTTTCATCCTTTCCCAAGGGCAGCTGTATCACTGGGTTCTTTCCTGTCCCCATTCACTCAGCCTTCCTCACTTTCTGCCCAGAGAGAGGACTCCCACCAGACCTTCTGCGCTCCTCTACTCTTCTAAGCAGTGTCTTGCCACCTCAGTTTGCACAGAGCACACAGCCCAGTGCTGTGGGAAACAGAGATGCTCAGGAAGCATCCTTGACCCTTCCTGGGCTTAGGGCCTGCAAAGCATCACCACCCCAGCACAGCTTAATGGTGGAGCCAACTGTGAGAACCCCAGAATGTTTTGGGTTGGAAGGTACCTTTAAAGCTCATTTAGTCCAGTCCCACTGCTGTGAGCAGGGACATCTTCAATTAGAGGTAGTTGCTCAGAGCCCTATCCAACCTGACCTGGAGTGCAGGACCAGCAAAAGCCATGTCAGATTAGTGATAGAATCCCAGAATCATAGGACTCTTTAGATTGGAAAAGACCTTTAAGATAATCCAGTCCAACCATTACCCCAACTGTCCTAACCCACTGTCTGTGAGATCCATATCTCACCAACTGTGAAACGTGGCCAGACATGTTGTTTCAACCCCCTTCCTGGGCAGCCTGTTCCAAGGCTTGAGGGCCCTTTCTAGGAAGAAGTTCTTCCTCAGGGCCAACCTCAACTTCCCCTGGTACAGCTTGAGGCCATTTCCTCTTGTCCTGTCCCTTGCTTCTTGTGAGGAGAGACCAACCCCCACCTCTCTGCACCCTCCTGTCAGACAGTTGTAGACAGCAATAAGGTCTCCTCTCAGCCTTCTCTACAGACTGACCAGCCCCAGCTCCCTCAGCTGCTCCTCACAAGTTTTGTTCTCCAGGTCCTTTCCCTTGTTGCCCTTAGTCAGGCAAAGGATGGATCTCACTTTACCTCAAATCATGGGGTCTAGATCCTGCTTTTTGGGACTAAGTACAGAATGTGGCTGTAGGGTAGGGTCTCACTGGCATCCCACACCAGATCCACTAATGGCTCTCAACTCTCTCCAGGGCAGCCCAACTCCCCAGCAGGTATCACACCCCTGCTACCCCAAGGGGTACCAGGAGAATGTCACTGTGGCAGACCTCTATGACAGTCCCTGTGTCTCTGCCCCGAGCACACCCAGCCCTGCAGAGTTCTTCACAGTGACGGGCACAGGGGACCCAGCTGTGTGCAACAGCAGCATCCAGAAACTCTTCAACTTCAGCTGTGGGGCCAACAGGACATGCGGCTTCAACGCGGTTTATCAGCCACCCGTGCGAGGACAGTTCTTTGTAAGCAGCCCCCATCCCTGTGGCTGTGGTTGGGCAGGATCAAGGGTGGGATCTTCCTTGCCCGTGGTTCTAGAAAGGGGTGGGGAGAGAGGCAACCCCAGAATCTGTCCCATTCGCAAACTTCTCCTATGCTGGGAGGTGGCTTCTGCCTCCTGCGATATCCCAGCCTTCCCCAAGGGAAATGGGAAGATCTTGTCCCAAGAAACAAGACTGAGCTAGTTCAGAGTGCAAGCACCAGTCCCTTCCAGGGCTTCTCAACCATCTTCAAGACTTTCTGGTACATCATAAGTAGATGGTAGATGCAGAGCCCTGTGAATTACATGGGGACGTTGTCTCCAGGCAAGAGGGGCTCCTGGGTCTTTTGCATGAATGAGGAAGGAGGTGCATCTTTTACCATCTCCCCGTATTCCCCAGGCCTTTGCTGGATTCTACTACACCTTCAGCTTCCTGAATCTGACTCGTGAGCAGTCTCTGAGTAATGTCAATGCCACAATTCAAACCTTCTGCAAGAGGAACTGGACAGAGGTGAGAGCCCTGGAAGGGCAGTGAGGAGCCTTGTGCTTGTCCTGTCCCAAACCTCTGCCAAGAAGCCCTTGACCCACTGTTCCCTGGGCCAGGGAGGGTTTTTGAGCACCTGTTTCATTCCCTGTTGCACTGTGTCCCCCAATGGCCCCACAGCTGGAGAAGAACTTCCCGCAGGACAAGAAGTACCTACACACATACTGCCCCATGGGCATTTACATCTTGACGCTGCTGCTTGACGGCTACAAGTTCAATGAGCAGATGTGGAGCAGCATCCACTTCAGCCGGCAGGTAAACACTCCGCAGAGCAGTGGGAGCAGGCAGGTGGCTGTGGCTACATCCTTGCCCTGGCCTGGAGACATGTGCAGGAGCAGCAGTTTTGGAGTGTTCTGTCCCACAAACGTGTCACCATCTTATAGCTGCTCCTGTGATCCCAACATTGCTTCCCTCTTACCTGCTCCCAAATCTCTGGTGCCAGCTTGTTTCTCACTTACTCAGGTGTGAACACAGGCTAATTTTAAGGGGAGCAGAGAAGAGCAAGAGCAGGATTTGGTCACTTTGGTCTCTGCTGTTGACTTGGCCTGAGCATCAGAGCGGTGATGGTGGCCCAAATGACCCATTTGAACAGAGTATGACCAAATTTGAAGGATGATGGAGAGGAGAACAGCTCAGTCCCCAAATCACGTGTGGGTCACTGGGGCTCATGTCTGTACCAGAGCAGTCGTCCAAGTTCATCTACCCTTTAGCTCTAGGGAAGGAGGGCAGGAATGCTCTCTGTGGAATGGGGACTGGTAAGATCAGGTTCACCACAGCCAGGTTCACATGTGAAATTGCAGCTGAGGCAGCTCATAGGAGAGGTGCATGTCAGCCCCCTGTGCTGAAGCTACCTGTGCCTGGGAGGCACTTTTGGATGATCTCTGCTTTCTCACCTCAGGCAGCAAACACGGACATCGGATGGACACTGGGCTACATGCTGAACTTCACCAACATGATCCCCACGGAGGCTCTGGAAAATATCAAGGGGCACCAGCCCAGCCTGTGGGCAGGTGCTGTCTCCTTCATTGTGCTGGCCCTCATGGCAGGCCTTGTAGCTGCTTTCCTCCAGTGTTTCTGGAAAACCAAGTAGCTCCCAGCCTCCTGACCAGAGGCATCCTGCCTACTAAACTGGGCAGAGGAGTGATTCAAAGGAAGGTGGAAAGAGGAGAAGAATAAGGGCATTAGACCCACCTCCACTATTCAGGAGGTCTACCTGGGTCATCTCTGCAAAGATACTGAAGATGACAAAGGTACCTCCAGGAGGTACCTTTCAGTCTGGCTGACAAAAGCTGACTGAGACTTTGTGGCTAAACAAAGCCAGAGAAATTCAAAGTATAAATAAAATGTTTTCTTTTTCAAGTATGGAAGTGCCTAACCAGCCTGTCAGAGCTTCCTCAGCTCTTCCAGACCTGCTGGGCTGCTCTCCCAACAGCTGTGGGAGGCAAGCGGCGATAGAGAGCAGTGGTGGCCTGAGGAGACGGGTGACTTAAGTGGTATCTTGCTGGTATCTTGTACAAGATTTCTGTAGTAAGTGAGGGAGTATTTCCCAAAGACTCTGTCAGCTGTCTTTAAAAAGACTTACTGGCACAAATCAGCAGAAAAATACAAGTGGATATTGATTCAAGAGCTGCCAACTCTGGCTCAGGATTTATTTTATATTCAAGTTACACAGCTCAGCTTTGTCAGGCACCAAATCCACAGGAGGTTCCAGCTCCAGGCACTTGAGTGGTTCATTTGGATTGGCAGTGCCTGGCCCAGCTCAGCTGCAGGGACTCGACAGTGAGTTTGGCCCTCCCAGCTGCAGCCACCAGCTAAGCCAGCCTCCTCCAAGGCTCTGCCCAAGCCCACGACTGGTGGGAGCTGGGATGTTCCCACAGCTACCTCTCCTCTGTGCTGCAAGACATCTGCCCACGCAGTATGAAGCTGTAACACCCAGGCAGGATTTAAGGACTCAGAAGAACCAAAGGTGTGTGGGATGAGGGATGGGCAGAGTCCTTTGATCTGGTCACTAGTGTGTTTGCTGTGGAAGATGACACATGGTGGGCCTAACCCAAGGTATTGCCCCCCTGCAAACGGATTGCAAAAGCCTTGTGAAAAGCAGCATCATTTTGTTTGGTGCACAGAGACCCAAGGGCCTTAGGGAACTGGGCTCAGTTGTCCTTGGCTTCATTAGAGTGAGGCTTAACCTGCCCAGTCCAAACTTGATCCTGAATAAGGGAGAGGGCAGAAGACCTCCATCCACAGGAACCTCTTCCCACTCAGCAGTGTGAGCCCTTGCAATCTGAGGTGCCATGCAGGCATTTTCCACAGCCAAACCCCAACCCCTCCACCTCTGCCCTGCACAAGCACAACTTTGTCAGAGTAGTAAACACAGAGGTAAAAATGCCAGGTCTTGCCAACAGGCTATGGAGAACTCTGTCAGACTCCTGAAGTGACCCCATGGGATCTGTGAGTGGGGGTCATCCTCTGTCCAGGTCCAGCAGAGTTCCTGGCCATGGTGGCTGGGGCCTGAATGAGCTGGGACTGGTGTCATCCACCCCAGGAAGAGAGCTGGGCCACAGAATGCTCCAGCTGGCTATACGAAGGCAGCACCACAACTCGTCTGGGTTGCAAAGCATTTGGGGAAGATGCCAGTCTTGCCATTACAGCGTCCTTCGAGCCAGTCCTCATTCACTGGGAAAACAAGGAGCAGGATGAGCCCTGGCCCAAATCAGAACCACATGATCATGGGGTCACTGCAAGTTTTCATGTCTGGAATGTAACTCTGGGCAAAACCCAGCATGACCCAGTACCTTCCTAAGAGTGTGAGCCTGGGTCATCTACTCCCCAGCCACCCCTGCAGCAGACTCCAAAAGCCTTCCCCAGTACAAGGTAGCAGACAGAAGCGAAGAGCTACCTTCAGAGAGAATATCCAGCACGTCTCCCTTGCTGAACTCCAGGTCCCCTGGTACCTGTGCAGGGTAAGAGTGCTGAGCCAGCATCTGATAGAGGACAGCTCTGCCCGACTGGGAGTCTGAGTCCTGCAGAAGAAAGTCAGTGTGGAGGCTGCTAGGTGAAGCAGAGACGGTGGAATATAGCAGAGAAGTTTCTCACAGCCCACGTACCTGACAGCACAGTGTTACCCTGCCATCCGTCAGCTGCTGCCACATCTTCCCGAGATCTTCCTCTCCCAAAACTACACCCAGTTCTCTGCCATCCGAACACCTGTAGCTGCAAGGGTTCATTAACATGGCTCAAATCTGCAAAGCCAAGCCTTGAGGCAAGCCCTCATGAAGGTCTTCAGAATTCCCTTTGTAAGCTATCTCCAAGCTTGTCACCTTGCACAAGGACATGGACCTGCCCTGCCTGCTCAGTGGGCAGCAACGGCACTGCTGAGGAGAGACAGTCACCTCCCCACTGCTTGAGAAGAAGACTCTAAACTGTCCTGTCCATGGACTGTGTGCCCCCAGGGCTGTCATAGCTGGGGACACCTCATAACAGGACCAATTCCTAAATTGCTCTGCATTGATCCAAGTATCTCACAGGTTGAGCTGAGCAGGAGAAACTCCAATCCACAGCCAATTGCCTCTGCAGAGAGCTTTTCCTTCTGCTTCCCTGTATTTTGACCACAGTATCCGGTTTCTGCCAAAGACCCTTTAGGCCTCCAAAGCCCACAGAGCACACATGGTTCTCCACACCAGAAGTCACGGCAAGGTTATTCTTGCAAGGACAGTCTCACACACACAAGCATTGAGAGCCCAGCTGTACCTCAGCTTCCCTCGCTGTGCCTGCTCGCCAAAGCGCTCCCTCAGCAGAGCCCGCAGGTCCGGCAGAGATGGCACCTCGCCTGCCCTCATCAACACGGAGCACTCACAGTGCACTCTCAGCACAACGGGTCTGTCCACGCTGGATGAAGCTTCTCTGCAGGCTGGTGGGAGCTGCTGAGAGATGCAGCACCACAAACAGTCCCATTACTGATGACATCTGTCACCTCGAGAGAGGTGGCAGAGACACAACCCTCAGCTCAGTGCTACCGTGAGCAGGTAGAGCAGCATGAAACCACAGATCTGAATTTCAGAGAAGCTACAGATTCAGAGCCTGGGATCAAATGTTCCTCCGGTGACCCTTCTGGGCCTGATCGCACAAGTACCTCTCAACCCCAAACCTGTATGAGCAGGGCCCTGATTTCTCCAGCCAGCTGGAAAGGTGCAGCCATGTCCCTGAGCTCTGCTGCCTTGTCTGAGGTGCAGCTGACAAAACGGGAGCAGACATGTGGCTGGCACTGCCAGGGAGGTGCTGTCCCCAGGTGGCCACAGGAGCCATCTGAGCTCAATCACACAGTGGTCAGTAATGGCCTGGAGGTGCGTTAGAGGACATCTTCCCAAATATGAACAAAGTGCAGTACGGAGACTGACAGGGACTGAAGATGCCACACAGGAGAAGCGGGGAAGGGACACCAGGTCGTTCTAAGCCAGATCTCTCAGGCTGTGAAGTGCTTGCTGAGTACACTGTGGGGTCTGGGGCTCTTCACTTCTTGGAGGGTGGCAAAGGGCACTGCTCTGGTAAGCCTCAACCTTCTGCTGCCTCACAGCATTGTATGGAAGTGGTGGAGGAAACAACACATGGGAAGCTGGCTCTGGAAAGGGAAAACGGGCAGAGGAAGCTTTTTCCAGTGATTTTGGGGCAGCTCAGGAATTTTGGAGGATGTGGCCAGGAATCATGCACTTTTCACAGCCTTGATCTTCTTGCTGTAGCAGCTGCGGCCTGTGAAACATCTTACCTTGAAGTCTGTTTGAGCACCAGCACTATTTGTAAAGGCATTTTCTCCCTCAGCAGATTCTGCAGGAGAAAACAAGGGCAGAGGAAAAGCACCTGCAGTCAGCAGAGGTTCCTGGCAGGAATTTGCAACCTGCTACAGTGGGCAACCTGCCTTCTCACACACCCCTAAAGCAGGGGGTGGTCACAGAACACCCACTGAAGTCCCTGGCCCTGAGGACTACCTGGCTGCTTCTTGATGTGGACCCGGCTGGGAGGCACCTGGTCAGGAGGAAGGGGAATCCCATCACTGATCTTCTGGAACAGAACAACATGAGAAAGGAGTGAGTAGACGACATCAGATACTGGACAAGACTGCTGTGCACGACAGACTGTGCAGCCTGTTAAGATTTCTAGGTGTGATCCCAGACAGAAGCCCAGGGAGACCAGTTCCTTAAGTGGCTGGATGAGGTGGAGCATTCAGGTGATGGTCTCTGCAGCTCTGTGGGTAGCAGGGCTCAGGTTTGGTGGGACACTCTCCTTGCTGGTGCTGGAGCTGAGGGAGGTGCTCACTATGCTGAGCATTCTCCCCACCAACTGTAAACTCACCCAGGCAAACTCGGGATGGTCACAGTTAGACATCCATGGAGCAAATGCCCTTGTGTGCTATGGCCATGGATTCACAAAATTGTATGATAGAATGGTTTGAGTTGCAAGGGACTTTAGAGATCATCCAGTGCCAACCCCCTGCCATGGGCAGCGACACCCCTCACCAAAGCAGGTTGCCCAGAGCTCCACCCAAGCCACAGCTCCTGGGCGACTTGTTTTGGCAATTCCATAAACTAACAAAAGGGATGCAGCCATCAGCAGAAAGCAAAAATGATCAGAGGTCTGGAACACCTCTCCTTTGAGGACAGACTGCAGGAGCTCGCGTTGTTCAGCCTGGAGAAAAGGCACCTCTGAGAAGACTTGACTGCAGCCTTTCAGTACTTAAAGGGAGTCTACAAGAAAGGTGGGAAGTTTTAGCAAGGGCTGTTGTGACAGGAGATCTTTTTTGCAATGAGAGTAGTGAAAAACTGGAACAGGTTGCCCAGATCGATGGTGGACACCCCATCCTTATGACATTCAAGGTCCGGCTGAATGAAGCTCTAAGCAGCCTGCTCCTGTTGAAGATGTTTCTGCCCACTGCAGTGAGGTTGGACTACATGACCCCTCCATTGCGGTGCATTCTACGATTGGGATCATACGTGGACATCCTATGGGGGAGACTGGAGATGAAAGAAGTTTTTCTAAGTCAGAGATGAGGGTTTAGGGCTTTGGTGCTAAAAGTGGTGTCTATTTAATATACTGCTGTTCTGCTGCAGGAGATGAACCAGATCTCACTCTGCTGGTGAACCAGAACATCTGAGCACTCCTCACCCACTTCTCTGCTACAGCCAGTGGCTGCAGACAGTATGGGGACAGGCTGGATAAACACATGCCTCAAGCCCTCAAACTCATAACCGTGTTCCAGCAGCAACCCAAGTTACTGGTCAGAACAGTGGCAGCTGCCCATCTCTGTGTGCTCTGTCAGCCCTTGGTGTGTAAGAGACAACGACACCTACATGAGCTGATGAACCAGCCACCCTGGTGCTGCTGTATGTCCAAGCCTGCACATTTCCTGCTTTTAACTGTTCCATAGTTCATGTTCCAGAGCACCAAGTCTTCAGTCATGGTGTCTCAGTATTTCATACTCCTACACGGTTTTCCAATTCTGTGATAAACTCACAAATCGATGTCCCAAACATGTCTTTTGGTCCCTTTCTCCCCCCTTCTGCAAGGTAGTCAGCTCACCCACTTATCCATCATGGAGGCAGGCTCCAGGAGAGAGCTCGGTATGCGCAGCTTCTGCAGGACACAAAGGAGAGTTGGTGAGACAGGAGCTGCAGTTCCAGCCTGCCCAATCCCACCTCCTGTGAACCCCTGCCCTTGGCAAACCTCCATGTCCTGCTCACCCTGCTGCAACACCAACATGCCCAGGGTCATAGTCAGTAGCCCACATGGCTTGTGCTCAGAAATTGCTAACAAAAATCCAGTGGTCCCTCTGCATCTTTTTCTGATGAAAGCAGTGCTGCTGAGTGGCTGCAATGCAAAAGGCCAAACAGGCACACTGCCCAGCAACCTGCTCCTAAAACACGTGCTTAGGCAGAAGAGCAGTGAGGAGCTCCAGCAGCATTCTGTGTCTTCTGACAACTGCTGCCACAGAGCTGTCCATTCCTACTGATCCTTGTGAGTAGTTACACTTTTTTCCCCCTCCAAGTGTCCATTATCTTACTTTTTATGACTTTGAATTTCATGTGAAGCTTCACTAAGCAGTCAGCCAGCACCTTCAAATACTTCTGTCACTGTTCAGTGTGAGCTGCAGATGCTTCAGGTTACACTGGATGGTTTGTCTGTTACTACCACTATTACTAGGTAATTCAGGAGTACACTACATGCTTCCGTCACAGCAGATTCTCTGTGGGGACATCCACTCTTTACAGAATAAAAGATAAACCTGTTCATTTACATCTACCCTTTCTTTCTGTATTTTAACCTAGAACCAGTCTTCTGAGCACCACCTCTCTTGCTCAAACAGCTCACAGTATTTTTAGTGGTCTTGTGAAGAACCTTTTGACTTCTTTTTGAAATACAGGCAGATAATACACTCCCTGCCTCAACCTACTCCAGGTGTGCACTGGTTCTTTCAGAGAACTAAAGTAGGCTTGTGAGAAACAGCTTCTGTCAGCAACAGATTCTTCATGGTATTGTATTTATCTGTTTCTATTCTACAGTTTGTACTGCACTTCCTCAGCCTGCACAAAGTTGTCAGATTTGCAGGACTTTAAGTCCTTAGGTCTTCTCCAGAGCCCTTTATAGAACCTGCCACCACAGCTGAAACCCTCTCCAAAATTAAAGTAACACTGCATCTCAGGTAAGGCTTGACCTGTCTCCTGTGTTCTGTTAGAACTCTCAGGTACAAGTACGGCTCTAAACCATTTGCCTTGGTACTGTCTGCTATCCCACACAATCCCACAACAGGATCCTGTATGGTGGGGAGCACAACTGCCAAAGAGATGTGCTTGTGGAACTACAGAGGTGAATGGCACTAGGGGCAGCAACTAGTTGGTGGAAACGAGCTCCTGAACTCCTCTTCTGCCCCGCAGTACTACAGGTGGATCCCCAAGGAATGTATTCAGAGGGCTGCAGCAAGCTCCTATCCACAGGCAGAGCCGTGAGCTCTGCTGGCAGGAACCTGTTCTCCTCACCTGCCCATCGTGTATGGCTGTAGCCCAACCATCAGCTCCTCTCTCCAGTACAAAGACCAAGCTGCTGGCTCGCACTGCCAACTTCTCTGAGTCCTCAGGGTAATAATGGGACAGAACTCGACAGTAACCTGACTCACTGTCCCTGGAAAGAAAGGATGAGAGCACCTTTAATAACCCTGGAGTCCTGGTGCTAGATGGCTCTGAGCCAGAACACTGCAGCGCTCCAAAGCAGCATGTGCCAGAAGTTTCAGATGTCCGGAAACTGTGGTTTCCACTGCTACTCTTTGGTCCAGTTGGGAATAAAGGGAGCTTGGAAAACACTTATTTCCCAGTAGCAACTGTCCCATCTTTATTGTTCTGACAAACATTCTCCAGATCAAAGCAATGCTTGAACCCAGCCCTGAAGTGCTGCTGGAACAACATCACAACAAATGACTTTCATGTTGTTTGAATCAAGGCTGATTCTGGCTCCATACAGCATGGCTGGGAGTGTTTGAAAGCCTTGACCTGGGAACTAGTATGGGAGAGCTGAGCATCCCTTGCCACAGCCCTGTGCAGGTCCCACAGCCTCTGTCTGTTTACATTCCCCAGCCATAGTATGATCCACACCTGTCTACCAAGAGCATTGAATCGGCAACTGCCAACTGCCCTGAGACCCTTGCATGAGAGAGGCTACTGTGCTGCAGCCATGCAAGCCTTCACATGTTTGTCATTCACTCCACCCTTAGTGAGAAGTGGGTGTGGAACCCAGAGAGTCTTCTGATGAAGACATCAGGGAACAAAACATGACCTTTTGAACATAAGTAGTGAGAGAAGAGTTAGACTGAAGTGGAACTGAGCACTTACCGGAGAGCTTCAGCGCTGGGTTGGTAAAAGCCTTGCTTCTGTGGGAGGAACAACAACATCTCTTTACAATGGTACCTCATACAGCAACGGGGGCCCCTTATTCACCATTCATCTGCCTACCACACTGGGGGTTGTGTCTTTACTTTTGACTGCATTGTCACAACACAGCACCCAGACAGAAATCTGCTCCACACTTTACCAGGATGTGTCTTCTACTTCTATTTCTCCCTCTCCCTTCACCTCTCTCCCCGCAAGAGGTGAATTAAGACCTTTTCCCCTACCCTTGGTTCTAAGAAACTCACATTACAGGGTAGGGCAGCTACGCAGACAAATTTACTGGAGTGCTGGGCACACACTGTTGAGCACAGCAAAGTCTCCACCTGCTGTTCTGACATGGCAAAGAGATAGAAATGCAAAGGGCTGGAGACTCACACCACCCAGTCCCTTCCAGCAAGCGATGGAAGTCCACCACCAGGCTTTGAATGGCCCTATGGATCTAGACTGATTCAGCACTGGATTTTTTTCCACACTGTATTCTTACCATGACAGTCTTAGGTTCTGAGGCCCTACTTGGAGCTCCACGAGAGCTCTGTTCCTCCATTCACAGTTATGTCCTGCTCACCTGAAACCTGAGAGGCTCGAAGCCAATGTACTCATCATTGGGTATGATGGACGAGATCACCTGTTAAGACAACAAAGCATTGACTGAATCCAGGCTGGAGGAAGACTCCCAGACTTCATGCAAGGTTATCTACTCAGACCCGTGCCCTTCTGACATCCCAAGGTCAGGCATAAAGCAGAGCCATGAAGAGAGCAGAAAAAAATCACAGCTGGCTTCCCAAATCAGCTTCAGCCATTTATGTCCCTGTTTTTTCAGTCATCCAAAGATATCACTAGTAGTGCAGGAATGAATTACTTTCCCTTTACTTTACACTCTTTGTAGCTCTCTGGCCTGTGGCACTTCTGCCCACTGCACTGGGTCACAAAAGGGATCAGAGGAATTCTTTGCTGACTTGTTTTAATGTATGTAGCAGAGCATTTGTCTCCCCAGCACCAGCCTGTCCCACTGGGAATGCAGCAGCAAGTGGGAGCACGCGGGAAGAACATGCTCCTCTTGAAAACATCATTGTCAACAAAAGGACAACCATAGGGTTCCTTAAGTCTCTGGTCAGCTTTTTCTGATCTTAAAGTGACCAAGATGGGGAAGGATTTTTGGCACCAAAGTGTATTTTTGGTAGAAGAGGTGGCAGTTCTAAGAAATGCAGCTTCTGCGTCCCAGATGCCTTGACTGGCTGCAAGCCCTGACAATCCTGCTCTCAGCTCTGCACCAGCACAATGGAGTGGACAGCAGTAATGCTCTGTGGAGATGTCAGAAAGGGAGATTTCACAAGTACATATCTGTTACCTTGGGTTTACCCAGGAAATCTTTTGAATCCAGCTGTTCAACCTCCTTCTTTCGTGGTCTAAAAAATTCCCCAAGAGGAACATGCATGGGCTCTAAAAATAGACGGTCCTAGGACAGGGAAGGCAGGTAAAGGAAAAGCCATCAAAGAGCAGTAAACGAGACAATAACAACAGTGAAAAGGAAATCTGACTTCCTCGTTTGTGCAAGATCAGCTCCAGGAAGACACTGGAGCAAAAATTATGGCTGTGAACTTGAGAAAGGTCCCTCAGGTTTACCAAGCACACACATACCAGGCACACAGCAGCCACTACCCACTGTTGAGTCAAAAGACTAACTGGGATGGGATGGGTGGGACGGGAGGGCAGTGAAGAAAGGTTTACTAATCTAATCTTCTGATCTGCTTTTCTGTTAGACTTCAAATGGTTCTTTTCTTCTCTGTTCAACCATCACATATCGTGCTAATAGCAAATACAAATAAGAGATTAAGGCACAACTGTGATGGTAGAAGAGATGATCAGACTGAAAAAAAAGTTATCACCTCTTTGAAAGGATGTAAGATAAGGAAGTACAGAGGGTGGTAAAATAATGTACTACCTCTACTCCAGGAAGAGTAAATCAGAAATCTCCAAGTTGTTCGTGATCATAAAAAAGTCTAACAGGAAAATATCATTCAGAACCAACCCTGGAAACTCTTCTTCACTCTACTAAAGCTCTAAATGTGACTGTCAATATCTGAGCTGCCACCAGCTCTTACTGAAGACAAAGGGACTCAAAGTCAGGTAGTGTCATGAAAAGAGAGACTCTCCAAACCTGCACACTTGTAGGAGTTCTGTACTTAAACCCTGCATAAAGCAACTTCCATTGCAGCACAGGTACAAAAAAAACCTAAAGTCCTAAACAGCACCAACTAGAATCAAGCTCCCAGCTTCAGAAGTGGCCTCATAATTCTCACTATGGTGCTTTCTGTGCTGAGGCATCTGGGGCTGATGGAGTCAATTAGCTGAAGCCCTAGTTTACTAGTTTGGTAGAGCATCACAAGCAGATGCCTTAGACTGTGCTACCAGGTGGGTAGACAAGAAAACCCAAATACACAAGAATTAGCACATTCTTATGTTATATTTCTTAACTTAAGCCCAGTGCACACACACAGCAACTCAGAGGGGACCTTACTTGCACCCGCTCAAGAGCCAGGTCCAGGATTGCTGTTCTTCCTTGAGGTCTCCACACAACAGCCTTTTCTAGGGTGGCTTTGGCCTCCTGCCACTGCTGCAGCCGGCACTGCGCTGCTGCCATGCTGTAGAGCACCTGGAGTGAGTGAGGAGGGAGAACTCAGAGAGCTGAGACCAAGCAGATACTCAGCACAACTTACCCATCTGAGCCAAGACACAGGGAGCAGGCACTGAAACACAATAGACACAGAAACAGCAGCGACCTGCTGCTCACTGACCATAGGAAAGGCACAGCTGAAAAACCTGACTGCAGTGGGAGAGATAAAAGTGGTCCCTATGGGACCTCTGTGATGTGCTGGTGCTGCAAGCTCTGCTCAAGGTAAGGAGAGGTTTGGGGAACACGAGCTGAGGGCTGTTACTGCACAAGTCTTGATCTTATCCTTCTGGCCAGGTACGGTTTTCTCAGGTTTCTTTCCACATGCAGTTAGGTAATGTTGTTTTGCTGTCAGAATAATCGTGACTCTCCTTTACTGCAAAGTGACTGCAGCTACTTCACACTGCAGTGGGCTGTGAATGTACAAGCTGTTCAGCCGTGCCTTGTCACCCCTCAGCAGCAAGTACGTCTGTTCCGTGGGGAAGTGACAGAGTGTGGGAGTGTTACAGACAGGCTGTTGGGAAGCCCTCATCTTTCTGCCAAGTTATAAGCGGGAGAGCTTGTTGGCCACCAGTCAACATGTGGAAAAGCTGCTGGTCTGCAAGGTAGCAGCGTTGCCAAACAGGGTGACTGTTGCTCCCTCAGATGACAGGGCTACCAGCTTGCAAATTGATTTGCAGTGTCTGGATGCAAGCAGTGCTGGGGACAGTGGTGCAGGTAGTAAGATGCTTCTCCTTGGCTCTTTAATGATTACGGTAGACCACACTTGTTTGGGGATGGTGAGGATGGCACCTACAGGAGCTGCAGAGATGATGGCTTGTGAAGAGGCAAGGCAGCAGCTCTCACTCAGCTCAGAAGTGCTAGAGCCTTGTGAGAGGCAAATATTTCTGGATTTTCAAGCCATACAGCCTGTGTCCCTGGAGAAGATCAGATGCAGTGTGTGAGAGGCCACACATGGGGAAAGCTGATGGTACAGATCTGCAGTAGGATTACATCGTAGATTTTCGTGAAATGAGCTGCAGGTAGCTATAAGAGCCAGACACAGTTGAATCAGCATGCAGGTCCTGATTGTAGAGTGGCAGGACAGTGTCCTGGCAATGTCTGGAGCATGTGGGGCAGCACAGTGTGTCCACACTACAAAGGGTACTATGGCCTTGGGGTACTACTGCAGCCTTGCAAAGGGAACCTCAGAGCTCAGAGGAGGCAGTGCTGTGGCACTGAAGCTGTTAACACCAGGGAGGTTTGGGTAATACCACAGATGCCAGGCATAGCTTCTTCCTCTAAGGAGGATGGAAGCTGAATGACAGCTTTCTGGGCATGCTTGACTGGAGCTGCACAATGACTCTTCACTCTTGTGGAAGTAAAGAATTAAAGACTCCTGTATCTTCTTTTTAGTCTGTGTTTGTGGACTCAGGACAACACAAAATAAACCCTCACAGTAAAGTACAATTTCTGGGAGTCTTTTACATTTCAAATATTTACAATCAATTCAGTCTGAGATCTCTTTTAGAACACAATGTGGCTGTTGACTCCATTCAATAGCACAATGCTGCAGAGTTATGTGCTACAGAGGAACACAGCTTCCAGCCCCAGTGCAAGTTCAGAAGCAGAGAGGATGGCAAGAGCAGTTGCTGCAGTTGCAAGTAAGTTTTCAGGTACTACAAGTTTCTTAGAGTCCTCATAATGCACCAGCTTTATCCCTGTCTGTCTGTACTTTGCCCTCCTTCAGCTTTTAGAGCTGAGTTCACAAACCTTACACAGGCATTTACACACTGGTAGTGTTAAGTGTTATGCAGATAAACTACAAAAACCCAGAATACAAATTCCTGTGCAACTGCTCTGAACTGTTCTCCCTTTCTAGCTGTGTGATTTGCTAAACTCTTCAGAGATCACGTTGTTTGATGACTTTTATGACTAAGTTCCTTTAAAAAACGTTCAAGCAGAAATGTTTTCCTGTCCTGAGGTACTGATTTGGCAAGATCACCGAAACACAGAACATCAGGGATTGGAAGGGACCTCGAAAGTTCATCCAGTCCAATCATAAAATCATAGAATCATTAGGGATCGGAAGGGACCTCGAAAGATCATCTAGTCCAATCCACCTGCAACAGCAGGATCACCTAAACCAAGTCACACAGGAACCCGTCCAGTCGGGTCTTGAACATCTCCAGAGAAGGAGACTCCACAACCCCCCTGGGCAGCCTGTTCCAGTGCTCCGTCACCCTCACCGTGAAGAAGTTCCTTCTCAGGTTGATGTGGAACCTCCTATGTTCCAGCTTACAACCATTGCCCCTTGTCCTATCACTACATGACACCGAGAACAGCCCAGTGCCATCGTCCTGACACCCACCCCTCAAATATTTGTAGACATTAATGAGGTCACCCCTCAGTCTCCTCTTCTCCAATCCTCCTGCTACAGCAGGATCCCCTAGATCCAGCTGCACAAGAACATGTTCAGGTGGGTTTTAAATGTCTCCAGATAGGGAGATTACACAACCACCCTGGGCAGCCCCTTCCAGTGCTCTGCCACCCTCACTGAGAAGTTCCTTCTCATATTGATGTGTAACCTCCTCTGTTCGAGCTCACACCTATTGCTCCCTGTCCTATCACTGGGTGCCACAGAGCATGGCCTGGCTCCATTCTCCCAACATCCACCTTCCATATTTACAAACATTAATGGGTCTCCTTTTTTCAAGATAAGGAGACTCAGTTCCCTCAGCCTTTACTCATTAGGGCAATGTTCCACTCCATCATCTTTGTGGCTCTGCGCTGGACTTTCTGAGTTAGAACCCAGTTCCTTGGTTACTAAAGCCTGTTGCTGCTGAAGAGCTGAGGAACACTCCCAGCAAAAAGGACAGCCTGTTGAGCCTGACTGACTCTTACCTCCCAAGCATAGAGCACATGCCTCAGCCCCAGCTGCTTGTAGTCGATGAAGGGATTTTTTCTCAGGTGCCTGAAGGCCATACAATAGTCCGAAAGAGCTTTTTCATACCTGCAACACAGAGGTGACGAGAGAGAGAGACTAAAAAAGCTGAAGAGTCTGATCAAGAATACCCTGTCCTCTCCCTGTTGGCAGCCAGTACAGGGCACATGCAGCAACTCTCTGCACTGCTTCACTGATTGGCATGAACAGTGGGTTTTAATATCTTAAGTAGTTGCAACTCCAATGAGGAGAAAATGTAAATAACAAAGCTGTGAGCACAGGTTTGTTCTGGGTGTCTCAGGGGAGAAGCAAGGCCTGGGAAGCCCCTGCTGATGATGAACTTAAGTGTCTGAGTGTGGCCAGAGCAATGCAAGCAGAAATGTAAGGCAACCCTAAGGAGGAGAGAATCAGTCTGAATTTACAGCTGCTGTGTGACTGAAATCAAACCAGGTTCCCCTTGAGCTGCAGGTGGTGAAAGTAAGTGCTGTGCAGTGGTTGCCTGGGCAAGAGGCTGTGAGTGTGGCCAAGTGCCAATGTCGACAAGAGTGAGCGAGTGGGGGCAGAGTCTGATGAGGGAAGGAGCTGTGGGGTGCCTGTGGTTGTCACCTTCTTGGGCAGGAGGCAGATCTGCCAGCTCTGCTGCCCCTGACTCACTTCACAGTGTGTGGCTTGGAGCAGGCCTGTGATCTCTGCAGCTGAGGACAGCGCTGGGAGCAGAGCGGAGTAGCAGCAGTACTGGCTGAGGCTCCACCATCCCTGTGGCAGGTCTGTGGTCAGAGGCACAGGGCATGAACCTGCCTGATGGGCCAGCTGCAAGTGCCAAACTGCGCACCTGAACTCCCTCCCAGAGAGATAAACTGTGGAAATTAAGGTCTGGAAAATACAGGGCAAAAAAACAGGAAAGAGTAGAGCTGAACCAAGAAGTGATCTATAAAAATCTCTGCCCACCTCTCTGAGCAGGATGTCACTGTGATTTACCCACAGACACAACAAATAACCCATCTCATGACACTAGCTGAGCAATGCCAGCATTATATAGGGAGCTCTGAGATCAGGACCACAAAACCCACTGGCAGCAGTGCTGCATGGGTCAGACATGGCAGGGAGGATGTGTTTTCAGGAAGGCCAGACTCGTTTGCATCGAGGGCAGACAGACCACGCAGCACAACAGTGCTTCTGTGATTCCCAAATAGCAACACAACCTCGGTGCAGCTCTACCTGCAGGAGCTTCTTCTGTTTTATAGGATGGTGACACCATATGTCAGCCACGACCACGATCCCAGAGCTGTGCAATTTGTAGCTTCTCAGCCTTATGAGAGAAAACACTTTCTGACCTGCAACAGGGTTTAGGCGGCCAAACCGGACTTCAGGAACTTTTTAAGTTTGCTGCAAGAAATGGATTTCAGGATCACAGAATCATCTGGGTTTAGGAATAAAGTGTGACTAAAAGGCTGAAATGGTCGTGCATCTCACTTACATCTCCAGCTGCAGGTGGACAGACCCTCGCTGAAAGAAGCCGACAGCCAGGGAGTTGTCCTTCTCAAGGGTTTTATCAAATGCCTAAGGAGAAAAGCACAGACATACCTCATGGATCAGTCAAGGTCTCTTTTGTTGATGTCTGAGTGTATGCCCCCAGCCAGCCACCACCAAGCCGCACTGGCACTGGGTGCAGAAGCCATCCCTGGGCTTGTGACCAGCTCCTCTGGACTGGGAAGTGCAACACTGTGAAGGGCAGGTGTCAGTTCTAAGGCATCTTTCAGGTGTTGGCCACATATGAGCTGAGCTTCAGGTTTTTATCCTTCTTTGACAGAAATGAACTACATCTGGCATCTTGTAATGGCAAAATTGTGCTGCCTGGCACAGAGTTTGCCCTGACAGAGGGAGTAGTGGGAACGGCCAGGCTGGGGAAGGCTGTTTGAAGACATATGGTGATGAGTATATGAAAGGCTGCAAGGGAGGAAACTGGAGGGAACACCTACAAGTCAGTCTTTCTAGTCCAGTTTCACAGCTAAATACAGGCAAGAAATAGCAAAGCTCTTCCAGCTTGTGATTGATGGTTCAAAGTGAAATTGTCTAATGTCTTTCTGAGAAAGCTCTGAGCTGGGGTCCTCCACTGTCCTAACAGAGCTGGTTTGTAGATCAGGAGTCATACCTGAAAGCCCCATCCTTCCCAAAACCCCGCAGGCAGGGACAGTGCTGCAGGGGTGAAAACATGTCACAGGTCAGGGGGCATTTCTCGGCAAGGCAGCAGCTGACTTCTCCTGTGCCCCCGCCAACACGCCCTGCTTTGACTGTCTGCTTTACTGTGCTATAAAAGAGAGAAGAGAACGCACCACTGAACTACGCGGAAGTACAACTGAGCTCCTTCCCAGGCGGTGCTCGCTCATGAGAGCTAAGGAGTCTGTTTTGGGCACCATTGTGCTCTACTCTGTGTACTACTGTCATCCCTTAGAGCAGCTGGCAAGCTCATGGCTCCATGGCTCTGCCTCTGTCCTTCCATACAGCCTAAGCAACTCTTTGTGCTGTTTAAGAAACGGCTTAGATCCATCTGGGTGCTGGCAGCAGACAGGCGGAGAGATGTGCAGACATGCTAGGTGCTGTTATAAAAATGCCTTCCCTTGGGGTGCTTGCTTGCCCACACCAGTGCAGGCAGTGGCTCTCCCTTTCCAAAGGGCAGACAAAGTTTTCTAGCATAGCGGTGTCTTTTCAGCAGCGCCAAAAGCAACAGCAGCATGGGGCTGTCCAGGACACCTGCAGCTGCAAGGCTCCTTGCTCTGTATCCACCATGACCTGCATTTGTGCTGTTAGCTGGACATGCAGGATAAGAAACACCAAATTTTAAATAGTTGATATGTCAGTGTTATTCCCACAAAAATCAAAAAGGGAAAATCACAGAATCAGATCTCGGTTGGAAGTGACCTCAAACATCACAGAATCATTAAGGTTGGAAGAGACCTCCAAGATCATCAAATTCAAATGTCAACCCAACCCCACCCCACCCCACCCACTAAACCCTGTTCTCAAGCACCAGGAATACATATTTTTTGAATGCCTACACGGACAGTGACTCCAACATCACCCTGGGCAGCCTGTTCCAAACTCTGACCACAGGGAAGAAATTTTTTCCTGATGTCCAACCTAACCCTGCCCTGGCACCATTTTAGGCCATCTCCTCTTGTTCTGCTGATATTGAACTGGGAGAAGAGACCAACCCCCTCACCTCTCTACACCCTCCTTTTAGGTAGCTGTAAAGAGCATTAAGGTCTCCTTTCAGCCTCCTTTTCTTCAGACTAAACAACATCTCAGCTGCTTCTCATAAGATCTCTCCAGGTCTTATCCAGTCTCACTCCCTGTAGTGAGCAAGGCCATTCCCAACCACAGCAGGTGGCTCAGAGCTCCAAGGTCCAAACTGACTTGGTATGGTTCCAGGGATGGGGTTTTTCCCACCTCTCAGAGCAACCTGGGACAGGGTCTCACCACCGTCATAGTGAATAATATCTTCCTTATCTCACTCTTTTAGTGTAAACCCATTACCCCTTGTCCTGTCACAACAGACTACTGAAAAGTCTATCCCAATTTTTCTTACTGCCCCCTTTAAGCCCTGAAAAGCCCCACTAAGGTCTCTCAGAGCTTCTCTTCCTCAGCTGACCTCTCCCCAGTTCTCTCAGCCTGGCCCCACAGCAAAGGGTACCCACCTCAGAGCTGCGTCTCTGGGGCCTCCTCTGGCCTCTCCACCAGCTCCAGGTCTACGCTGGGCTGAGCAGCCCAGCTGGATCCAGTCCTGCAGGGCGTTTCATCAGAGCAGAGCAGAGGGTACAATTCCCTCCCTGACCTGCTGGCCACAGCCTAGGACATAGGGATGGTTCTGGGCTGTGAGAGCACATTGCCGGCTCCTGTCCAGCTTCTCACCCAGCAGCAGAATCGCTTCCCAGCTCCAGCCTGTGCCGGTACCAGGGTTGCCCCGACCTTACACCTGGACTTTTCGAACCTCACGAGGTTCACACGGTCCCGCCGGTCCCAGTCTGGACTCCCGAAGCCCCGCGTTCACCGCCGGTGCCCCCGGCCCGGCTGCCCCTCTCACCCTCAGCGCCTCTCGGGGCCGCCCCGCCAGCAGCAGGACGCAGCCCGTGTTGAAGTGGATCCTGGCCGGCGGCTCGGGGATGGCTGCGAAGGAGTCCAATGCCGCGGACCAGTCCCGGCCATCGGCCGCCACTACCGCCTGGTGCCAGCGCCGCACCAGCTCCCGGTACGACATGGCCGCGATCGGGGCTGCAACGGGACTCGCCCGCCAGCGGGCTCCTGGCGGGGGTCACCTGGCCCCGGGCGCGGCCCTGGGCGGGGAAAGGCGAGGCCGGAGGCAGGCATTCTCAGCGGCGTGAGACATTCATTACAGCATATACGGTAATAAGCCCCCGCGCTCTGGTCAATACGGTCGCCCCCAGCCGGGCCAGGCAAAGATCGTGGCGTTGCAGTGGGCGACAGTGCCCCCTGCCGGCAGGTTGCGTCAGTGCTCACGGAAAAGAGGGTCGATGGGGGCGCGCGGCTGCGCACGGAAGGTTCCGGAGCCGGTCGGAGTTGCCGCACGGAGCGTAGTAGCTAGCGCGCCGGGGGAAGACTTTAAGCGGCGGACGGGCGGGTGGATACTGGATTACTCGGGTGAGTGGTGGCGCCGCCGCGGCGGCTCTGGGGCAGGACCAGGCCTCCGCCGCCACCACCTGTCCACGCGGTGGTCCCGGTTGGGGGGGTGGGGGTCGCCTGACCCCAGAGGCGGCTGTTGGGGCACGGCGAGAGCTGCTCGGGGCTGCCGAGGGAGGAGGTGCGGACAGCGTGGAAAATGTGAGCGTGGGAGAGCAAGCGAGTGCGGAACCACAGAATGGTTTCTGGGGGCCTAGAAACCAGGGCCTAGGGTGGAATGGACCTCGGAGATCACCCAGTGCCCACCCCCTGCCGTGAGCAGCGACACCTCTCACCAGACCAGTTACTCAAAGCCCCATCCAAATTGGCATTGAACACTTCAGGCATGGAACAGCCACAGCCTCTCTGAGCAGCCTGTTCCAGGGCCTCAGCACCCTCACAGAGAGGATTTTCTGCCTCAGATCTCATCTTAATCTCCCCTCTTCAAGCTTGAACCCATCCCCCTTGTCCTATCACCAGAGTCCCTTGAAGAAAGGCCCTCTCCATCTTTCTTGTAGCACCTTCAGGTACTGGAAGCTGCTGTAAGGTCCCACCTGGAGCCTTCTCCAGGCTGAATAGCCTTAATCAGGGGTCCTCAAACTTTTTAAACGGAGCTGGTTCACTATACCTCAGACAGTGTCGAGGGCCGGGCTATAGTTTATTCTGCCTGGGAGCTGGAGAGAGAGACAGGGGAGCCGCCCTTCTCAGCCCAGCCGCGCAGTCAGTCATCTGCGGCTGCTCGGTGTCCGCCCCCCAACCCCCGGCGGCGGGAAGGCGGGTAAATACCGGCGGGCTGCATTGGAGACCCTGGGGGGCCGTATCCGGCCCACCGGCCAGGGTTTGAGGACCCCTGCCTTAAATCCTTTATTCTGTCCCCACAGCAGAGGGGTTTCAGCCTTCTGATCATCCTTGTGGCCTGTTCTGGACCCGCATCAACAGCTCTGCAGGCTTGTTGTCCTGTGGACTCCAGAACTGGGTGCCAGGCTCCAGGTGAGATCTCACCAGTGGACAGTAGAGAGGAAGAATCACTTTCTTTGATGCTTGTTTTGATCCAGCCCAGGATGTAGTTGGGCCTTCTGTGCTGCCCTCGCACTTTGCTGGCTCATGTTGAGCTTCTCATCCACCAGCATTCTCTTTGGGACTGGAAATCCATTCTCCAGCCAGCCTGTATTTGTGCTTGGGATTGCCCTGATCCAAGTGTAATTACCAGTAATTGTATCCTTCACAGCCTCTGTGTAGCTGCGGTGTGTGGCTCCCAGATAATTACAGTGAGTTAATGACAGGTTGTCAATGGATGCCAAAGGAATCTCTGGTAGTTCTGTTACAGGTAACAGCAAAACTGGGGTGTTTTCAGGCTTCAGTTGGTTTTTAAATGCTTTGAAAAATGGGGAAGAATGTGGGATTGGAAGTACCACAAGTGTTATCCCCAGCATGGAGGAAAATGAGCAAAGTGAGTTTGTTAACCTGACATCAGTAGGAATAAAATAAAGGGAGAAGGTTAACCTGTAATTAGTTGGATGCATATGCATATGCTTGGAGAAGAGATTCTTCCCCTTAACCCCAGTGTTTGCTCTTGAGAGGGCATTTCAAGATATCATTAATTAGATGTAATTTGGTGTCACATACTTGAAGTTCTCGGAGGAATTTGGCTCTAGTGTGAGCTGACAATGTAATTACAAAGGCCTGCACTTGGGGAGGCACAACGCCGTGGACCAATATAGATTAGGGGTAGACCTGTTGGAGAGTAGCTCTGAGGAGAAAGATCTCAGAGTGCTGGCAGACAGCTAAGCACAAGCTAACAGGGTGCCCTTGTTGCCAAGAAGGCTAGTGGTATCCTGGGGTGCAGTAAGAAGTGTGTGGCCAGAATGGGTAGAGAGATCATCCTCTCCCTCTGCCCTGAAGAGGCTACATCTGGAGCATTATGTCCAGTTCTGGGCTCCCCAGTTCAAGACAGACGAGTAACTACTGGAGAGGGTTAGTGAAGGACAATGTACATGATTTGAGGCCTGGAACATCTCTCTTACAAGGAAAAGTTGAGAGAGCTGGGACTGTTTTAGCCTAGAGAAGAGAGCTGATCCCTGCCTGCAGGTGGCTGTCGAGAGGATGGAACCAGACTCTTTCCAGTTGTGCCCAGTGACAGGACAATGAGCAGTGGGCACAAGCTGGAGCGCAAGAAGTGTCATTAGGAAATATGGAAATGCTTATTTCCAGTGAAAGTCCCAAAGCTCTGGCACAGGCTGCCCTGAGAGGTTGTGGAATCTCCTGCTCTGGAGATACCCAAAACTGCCTGGATGCAACAGTGCTCTGGGTAGCCCTGCTTTGGTGGGGTTGGACTGGATAATCTTTGAGGTTCCTTCCAACTCTGATGATTCTATGAAGGCAGAACTTAAGACTGACCTTAGGGTCAAATCCTGCATCTTGATGGTTAATTCGAAGACTTGAATGAGGGGACAGTTTCCCATCAGTTCCTCCACTTAAGCAGTTCAATACCAATACTGACCGAAACTATGCAGAAGGCTTTTAACCTTTGCTGTTGGAGTTTACTGGTGGCAGATGGGCAAAATGCTCAGTGATGAGATGCTACTGCTGTGATCTGGTGTGGCTGTCCTGGTTAGGTGATTCTAAGTGGGAGAAAGATCTCAATATACTGAAATAGACCATGTAAGGTCTAGAAATCACCTACACTTCTATGTCTGTGGTAGGAACAAAGTGAATTTGCAAGAGTTTGTTGCACTGGTGATGCAATTTGCACTTCACTGTTGTAGGAAGAATGGGTTTGATTGTTGTTTTTTTTCTAGAGAGAATTGATTTGGAGGGATCAGGTGTGTGTGCACGTAGTGTTAGAATGGGCTGCTAGAACAATCCCCAGGTATAGCAGCTCTCATGTAAGATGTGATAATGTACAGGGTAGGCCACATAAATGCTCCATTTCTGGAGTACAAGCTGTGTAATTGTCTTAATTAGCTCAGTTTATTCTGACACGTCCAAGCAAAGTGGGATAAGAAGTGACTCAGCTGCTCTGTGGCAATCCGAGCTGATGAGAAAGCGATCCGATAGCCAAATGTTTGCAGTCTTTCTGAAAGAGGCACAATGAGCTCTCGTAACTGAAAGTCAAAGCTACACAAATTCTTTTGAATGTGACACCATTTCCTAGCAGGGAGGGAGGTTAATTATAGGAATAGTTCAGGGAAGAGGTTAAAGGTTGCTGTTATCTGGAGCGCTAAGCTGAAACAAGAACAGTTTCCAAGATGGGCTTAAACCTGAAATCGGGGCAGTTTGCTGGCGGCGGGCTGGCTGCGTGGTTTAGAGGAAGTGGTGACCTTCTGGGTCTCTGCACTTCTTAGGCTGCTTGGCTGCAGTAGCAGCTGGAATATGTCAATTTTGCTTAAAGGGCTGTAGTTCTGAATTAGGATGGGTTTAAGCAGTCTTATTCTCTTGGCTGAACCTGTGCCTCAAGAAGGAATTCTGTGTGCTGCTCTTACAGAGGAAAGGCAGATTCAAGTGTTTTGCTTCTTCCTCCGCTGCTCGTTAAATCATTAGAGTCTGACCACAAAGAGCAACTCCCAAGTTGGCAAACGTGGGCATTTTCAGGGAATCCCCTCCCTTATCTACTCTGTCTGCTTTGCAGTCTGATCCATACTTGAGGTTAGGAAGGAATTTCCAGCAAAGTCTGATTTACTGAAGCATCAGACAAGTTTCTCACCCTTGGCTAGAGCAGCTTCCATGCCAGGATTCTCTACTTGTGCCGCTTTTATCTTGTAAAGAGATTATGTGATTTGACTCAATGGGTTGTTTCAGTTGGACAAGAGTGCTTTCACTGTTGTAGGTTGTATCAAAGGGTATTGGATGATGGGGTCAGCTAGAGCATCTGCTGGGTCTCTCTGAAATGATGACTTCTTCATTTAAATAAATCAGTAAATCTCACTCTGCTTCCGCAGATTGTGACCCTGCCTCTTCCAGAGTGTGGTGTGTTCTGGTGTGGTCTGAGGGCTTGTGACCTCCCGGGGTTTATAGGGAAACAGGCTCCTGCCCATGTCTGTGTGTCAGCACAGGTGTCAGCAATGGCTGTGACTGCTGGTGCTGTGTGCACACACCGGAGAGCAGGAGTAATGAATGTTTAGCATGTGGAGCAGAACCCCAAAAGTGCACGTTCTGGAAAGTGCACAGTCCATAGATGCACTCACGTGGAGTTTTTAAGGCTGTACATCTGTCTACAGAAGTCAGAACCCTCAGTCATGCAGAGTTTTCTTCTGGCTCACAGTTGAGCAGTTGGGGCAAAATCTTCAGAGCTCTCTGTGTTGGGGGAGTTGAACATCCTGTTGTTATGAAACTGGATCAAACATGAGCAGTGCACAGGGTGCTCCAGAAGGGCTGAGCTGTGGACCTTCACATCGCTCTTTTTCAGTGACTTGCAGCAGTGCTAGTCCTTCATGTCAGCCACAGCAAACATGAGCTGACAGTGCTGCTGTGTGTGGTTTTCGTTGAGCTGCACAGGCAGCTTGGGGAGAGGGGAGAGGTGGCAGGAGCCAGTGGTTCCTGTAAACACAGTGTACTGTGCTGTGTGGTCCTTGTTCAGCTCTGTGAGGGAGCTCCAAGATGTTGTAGCTCAGAGCTTGATGCAGATGCACCTGTTCACAGTTGGAAGGAGGAGCAGGTCAATACACTTAGACTCTCTGACAACCAAAACAATTGCTCCTTTGAAGAAATTATGTTACCCACACTTGGATTAAATAACTTACTGAGTGAGGATGAGGGAGCGCCTCTGGACTGCCTAAAGAAGCAAATTGACAGGAACACCTTAGCAGAATTATGGTGTTGTCCTCCTGAAACAAGCTTTAATAACTTGGTTCCAAAGCTGGCTACTGAGTTTGTGTAATCTGCCAGTGCCTTTACAGTAATTTATTTTCTGTAGCTCTCTGAGGATGCTGTGTGAGGCTCATCACACAGCTCCCCTTTGTAATCATGCCTGGTGGAGAAAGGGATAGGCATAGAGGAACAGAGCAGTGTGTGAGAGGAATATGCCTTCACATAACTATGAGAGGTGCTGAGTGCTGGTTTGCATTTTCCTCTTTTAATTGAATTAATGTGTAACACAGCATAGGAAGAACTACGGCAGATGTCGGTGATAAAAGTCTGAAAAACCCTTGTGGGGGAAATGAAAGAGGGGAGTATGTGTGTGTGTGGGATCAGGGAGGCTAAGGAGCAGCTCCAGTCAGATTGTGATGATGAGTCTGGAAAGCTGTTTTTCCCAGAGGACAAAAGCCTCTGTTCTTTTGTGAATCCACGTGGAGGTTTGGTGTTTTACCATAACATTAACTTGGGCCTAGGAGGTGAGAACATTTTCCAGGGCAGGATGTCCTTTCCCAGCCGTGCTAATGACCTGCTGGATGATTTGGGGCAAATAATGCTCTGTGGTCTGCAGAGGCACATCCAGCAGAAAACCCTGCATAGGTAATTAACAGCTGCTCTTGTCCCAGCTTTGCCACTAGCTTGGGCTGGTGCTCTGGGCATAGTCCTTTGTGTTGGCTCCAGGTACAAATAGCCCTGTTTGAGGGCTGAGCAACTGCTGTTTGGTTTTCTGTGTTCCGTAGAAATGTCTTTGACAAAGACAGAAGTCCTGTGTTACTGATTCATAGAGAATAATCCTATGTAGTATCTTCTGCAGTAAGTGTGTGGGTAGGTGAAACTAAAGAAAGACTAAGGATTTTGGAGTCTGATCAGACCAGAAGCAGCTAAACCTCCTTGAAGTTCTGCCTGATTATCTGTAAAGCAGGAGAGTCCTGTTCATTCCCTGACCAGTATGTCCCACTGGCATACGGCTGTGTGTTCTCTGGGTGTAAAGTTGTGACACTGGAGATCAGAGAAGGGAATGTCTACTGAAGGCCAGGACATACAAATAATGAAAGATTAAGCACAGGAAAGGAAATTCTAGGTTATCATCTATAAACTTTGAACAGCAACAGTGCTAGAAGCAATTTTGCAGCAACTACCTGAGGTGAGGTTAACACTGGTGCCCTGGCACACCTGGGAGCTGTAGTTTCTACAGCCCTTTCAGTGCTGGCAGAGACTTAAGTAAAAAATGGTGTCAAAACTTCCTTCTTTGTGTGGTAGAAGCTGGATTCTCTGCTCAGTGCTGCTGTCTTAGCTGAGTCTGTGAAAGCATAGCTGAAGGTTTATGTTCACAGAAGTGAGATCTGGCTCCTGGGTCTGTGGCTAAGCTGAATGTTACTGTTATTCTGGTTACACATCACCAGACCAGAGCAGAAGAGCCTCTAGCTGTAAGGTATTTCATGCATTTAAATAAACTCTCTTTATTCCACATCTAGCTCTGCCAAGGATATGCTATCCCTTCATGTCAAGTCTAAATATGTGGCTGCTGTCACTGCAGACTGTTCCTTTCTGGTTAAAATAAAGCTTTTTTCCCTCCCTTAGGTCTAGCTACACCTATCCTATGCTATTCTTGGCTGTTGCTCATCTTGCCTCTGAAAAGCAGAATCCTTTACGATGCAGGGGTTACCCTTACAGCTGTGCACATGTAGCAGTGCTGGGAGGGGGACAAAACGGGATGTATTTGTTGTGTAAAGCTGCTCCGCATGGGGTTCCTTAGCTTACACAGTCCCTGTAAATTTTTGGTCGATATTTCCCTGGAACTAAAATCTCCCAGTTTTACAAACTAGAAGGAAATGGCTTTGGGTTTTTGAGGAGGGGAACACAGTTCTGCTTTACTGGATCAATAGCTGCTGTTCCAGGACCTGCAAAACAGGTTTCTGTGAGCCATGGAGCTGAAAGCGTTATTGTTTGTGTTCAGTTTTGCAAGCATCGGCTGCCACCGGCTGGTTCAGGACATTGGTCCTGTGTTCTTGTCAGTCTTTCATGACTCTCAGCCTATAGTCTTAACAGTACACTAAAGATGTTCAGCTAGAAGTAAAAATGTTGTCAGGTATGTAAGACTGAGCTGCAAGACAACGTTTGATGCCCTCTGGTCTCTCTTTCCAGGTAGCCCAAGGCGGGGTCAGCGGAGTGGGACTGTCAGTACGTGTAGAAGAAGCTCTGCATATTGAGGGGCCCGTTTGCTTCCTCACAGCTTGGCGGTGGCACTGTGTGTTCTCAGACGTCACTCGGCAGAAAACACCCTCAGCATCCTCCTTCAGGGGTGAGTTTGCTGCGTCTCTGAACAAAGCTGAGCCTGTCTAAAGGTATCTGGTGCTATGGGGCAAAGCCTGTGTTTGGCAGGCTGGGGGCAGTGCAGCACAAGAAATTGCTGCCCCTTCTCAGCGCAGTGTTGGTTCCTTTGCCCATCGCTCTCACTAATGCTGGTAGTTTCATTGTTGGTGGGACAAGTGAGTGGGGTGGGCAGCAGTTGTGTAGGCTGCTGTGACTGTTCTGATCCCACACTGCAGTTCTATAGGTAGGTAAGTGGAACAGTCTTATTCTTACTATTGGACATCGAGATTGCTGAAATAAATTCCTCTTCTGAGGATCAGTGTCAGCTTTTCTGTGTGAAGCTTACTTCTGAAAGGGATACAAACATCTCCTGCCAGCAGGATGGTTTCTCAGTTTATGTAGGCAGGTGAAAGACAGCTTGACAGTAAACCAGATACTTCTCGTACAAACCTGGAGCAAATATTGCTTCAGTGCTGTAGTTGATGTGACCACTCCTAGATGAAGACATCCTTTCAAATAATCAGTGTTTTGTGCCACAACAGTGCATTAGGGAGCAGATTTATGAGGATTTCATTTTGGTTTGTGAACTTTGTTGATTACTTTTACTTATTTGGGTAAAGATTGATAGAATTACGTCTTGCGTTGAAGTTGTTCCCTAGCTCCTTGCAGATAATGTAGATTGTGTAGAGCTCCGTTTATGTTAAAGCACAGCCCTGGGACTCCGTCTGATTCCATGTCCTTTGTTCTCTCAGAAAGGGACAGTTTTCCCATCTCTCTCTCTTCTGCCTACTGAGATGTTTACAAGGAAAAATAGACTTACAGAATGGTTCAAGGAAATGTCTATATGGAAGCAGTCACCAGTATGTCATCTATCATCTGCTTTCCCCTTTTGTTCAAATGGAAGCAAAGCACAAATAAAGACCTTCTGGAAAGGCACACTTTAGGGTTTGCTAGTCTCCTGTGTGTGTTTGTAAATACAGCCACAGCTTCGTTAGAGGGCACTCGTGGCTAATGCGTGGCAAGAGTGCTGTTGGACACAGGGCCTTCACAGGGAACTCCTGATGCCAGTGTAATTTGCCAGAGCAGAAGGTAGAAAGCTGGAGATGGATTAGTCTGTTTGCTTCACTGTCTTGTGATGCTGGGGAAGATTAACTATGTTGTGGGCTAATTTAATGCTTGTGATGTGTATGGAGCATAGCAACAGTGTGTTAGGTAATTCACTGTAGTTCTCCACATGTGGATTCATTTGTTTAAATAACTTCTTTTTCTCATGGCCTTTACTCTAGAAACTGCTTGATCCTAAATAGATAACAGTTTCAGAACTTTTATGCATTACGATCATCCTGAAAAAAACTTGCTTTAGAAGCTTCAGAAACTCTTGGCTTTTAATTCCAGTCCTTCCATCAGTTCCTTCTTTGCCTAATAAATAGCTTATTGTGTCGTCTTTAATTGTCCTTCTATAGTACAGAGAATAAATGATTTTTACCTTGCCAGGATTAGCAGATGCATTAAATGTGCTTGAAAAATCTGAAGCATTTTAGAATTTTTTAAAAATATAATTAAAATCTTGGAGAAGGCAGGAGTCAGGGAAACTGCGTTTAAGACCATGATTGTTGCTCAGCTGCTTTGGTGCTGCTTCTGTTCTGGCAGAGTAATAGAGCTGGATCATTTGCATGACTTTTGGCTTTTCTTGATGTTTTTAGGTTGTTTGGGGTTTTTTTGCATCCAAGGAAAAGCATTCTTTATATGCAGGAGTCAGATTGTCTATAAACATAAACAGAATCTGATCTTTGTCCAAAACATACCTTGTTTTGCTTTTTAAAAGGCAGCCCGAACCGGTAGAACTTGAAACACTTTTATGAGCAATTAGCACTGAATTATACCCAGCCTGGGTAGGCTCAGCACAACTGCAGTGCGTGTTTCCTAGATTGGAACTGTGCCTGTGTAGCAGACCTGTGTAGCAGACCTCAGCTTTCATGGCTTAACTTAGCTTCTGAATTCCCAGATTTCCCAAATTCTGAATTGCTGCTGGTGACTGGGTTCTGCAGTCTCTCCTTGCTAGTGCCTCTTAGAGAGGAGAGAAGAGGCAGCACTTGGTGATGGGGTTGGAATAAGGTCACAGAATAGGGCAGCTGTGAAGAGAAGCCAGTTGTCCGCCTTAATGAGTCATCCTTTACTGGGAGGTATTCCTTCTAGTTGGGACTGACGTGTCTTTTTTGGCAGGGGTTTAGCCTTGTGCAGAGGTGACAGCTTTGTCATATGTGGGTTAAAGTTTATGGATGTTGCCATCCTGAGAGGTCATCAAAAGCAGATTCTGTGCTGCAGACTGTGTGTCTGAAGAAGGATGGTGAAGATGGGGAAGGGTCTGCAGCACAAGGTATGAGGAGCAATGGAGGGAACCAGAGGTTTTAGTCTGCAGAAAAGGAGGCTCAGGAGAGACCTCATTCTCGGCAACAACCTGAAATTCATGAGGCTGGAGTGAGGTGGGGGTTTTTTCCTGGGGTTTCTCCCCAGGAACAAGCAACAGGACAAGAAGAAATGGCTTCAAGTTGTGTCAGGGGAGGTTTAGGTTGTCCCTGAGGAACAACTTTTTCCATAAAAGGGCTGTCCAGGCATGGCTAAGACAGCCCAGGGAAGTGGTGGAGTCTCCATGTCTGGAGGGGGTGAAAAGCTGTGGATCTGTGTTGTAAAGGACAGAGGTTAGTGGGGCCCTGGCAGTGCTGGGGCAACAGTTGGACTCAATGAGCTTAAATTTCTTTTGCAACCAAAGAAATTCTGTGATTCGGTGGCAGTGCTTGGCTTGGTATCCTAAAGAGCTATGGAGCGCTTCTGTGGATTCTAAAGGTCATGAGACTCTGCTTCTCTGGAATGAAAGCAGAATAACGGTAAGTAGTACTTGTCAGGCCATCCTTTTCTTCTCTAGTTGCACTTTCCTTTTCTGTCCCTCTGTCTCCTTGTAAGTTTTTTTGGTACAAGGTGCTTGCCTGGAGTAAGGAAGGAGAGCAGATACGTTCCTTCTTTAGGAGACCTTTTTGCCTGTCCCAGCTGGTGGGTACCTAAAGAGGCAGCAGAGGCTGAGTTGAGACATGATACTGTGTGGGAAGAAGAGAGGAGCTGCTACAGAATATAAGGCAGTGGATTGGCATGAGGTGAGCAGCTCTTGCAATGAGTTCTTGGCTGGGCACCAACACTAAACGCTGGCACCATCATTCATGTGCTTCTCCTCTCCCAGTGTGTCTTGTGGGAGAGTGACAACAGCAGCTGGGTTGCAGTGGGTCAGAGACGGTGAGCAGCAACAACCTGTCCCTCGAACTGCTGTGTGGCCCTGGATTGTGTCAGGGAGTCGAAGTGAGTACGAAGACAAGGCAAGCTGACTGGTCCAGCTGTCAGGGGTTGCATCCTAACAAGGAAGCAGACTGAATGTACATAAATCCATGGGCCCAGATGGGATGTGTATTAAGGGAAATGGCAGAAGTAATTGCTAGGCCACTCTCCATCATATTTTCTAAGTCATGGAAATCAGAAGAGGTGCCTAGGGATCGGAGGATAGCAAATATCACTCCAATCTTCAAAAAGGGTAAGAAGGAGGACCCAAGTAACTATAGACCTGTCAGCCTCACTTCCATCCCAGGAAAGGTGATGGAACAGTTTATCCTTGAGGCTACCTCTAGGCACATCAAGGACAGAAGGGCCATTGGGGACAGTCAGCATGGCTTCACCAAAGGGAAGTCGTGCTTGACCAACCTGATAGCCTTTTATGAGGGCATAACCAGGTGGAAAGATAATGGCAAAGCAGTGGATGTGTTCTGTCTTGACTTCAGTAAAGCATTTGACATGGTCTCCCACAGCATCCTTGCAGCCAAACTGAGGCAGTGTGGTCTAGATGATTGGGTAGTGAGGTGGATTGTGAACTGGCTGCAGGATAGAAGCCTGGGGAAAGAAGAGTGATGGGACAGAGTCTTGTTGGAGGCCAGTATCTAGAGGAGTCCCCCAGGGGTTAGTACTGAGACCACTACTATCCAATCTATTCATTAGTGAGTTGGATGAGGGATTAGGGTGCACTATCAGTGAGCTTGCTGATGACACAAAGCTGGGTGGTGTCGCCGACACCCCAGCAGACTGTGCTGCCATTCAGCGAGACCTGGACAGGCTGAAGAGCTGGGCAGAGAGAAATGTAATGAACTATAACAAGGGTAAGTCTAGAGTCTTGCATCTGGGTAAGAGCAACCCCAGGTACAAGTACAGGTTGGGGACTGAGCTGTTGGAGAGCAGTGTAGGAGAAAGGGACCTGGGGGTCCTAGTGAACAGCAGGATGACCGTGAGCCAGCAGTGTGCTCTTGTGGCCAAGAGGGACAACGGCATCCTGGGGTGGTGGTTAGCAGATGGAGAGAAGTTCTTCTCCCCCTCTGCTCTGCCCTGGTGAGACCACATCTGGAGTATTGTGTCCAGTTTTGGGCTCCTCAGTTCAGGAAGGACACAGAGCTGCTAGAGAGAGTCCAGTGCAGAGCAAAGAGAATGATGAAGGAAGTGGAACACCTCCCTTATGAAGAAAGGAGCTGGGTCTCTTTAGCTTGGAGGAGACTGAGCAGTGACTTCATTAATGTTTACAAATATGTGAAGGGTGGTTGTCAGGAGGATGGAGCCAGGCTCTTCTCAGTGTCATCTAGTGACAGGACAAGGGGCAATGGGTATAAGCTGGAACATAGGAGGTTCCACGCAAATATGAGAAGGAACTTCTTCCCAGTGGGGGTGACAGAGCACTGGAACAGGCTGCCCAGGGAGGTTGTGGAGACATTTAAAACCTGCCCGGACATGTTCCTGTGCATCTTGATCTGGGTGATCCTGCTGTGGCAGGGGGATTGGACTAGATGATCTTTCAAGGTTGCTTCCAATCCCTGGTGTTCTGTGATTCTGTGATTCCAGTGATTGTGTCAGCTGTAGAAAACTTTTATTTGCCTCACTGACACATGTAATTGAAGGTGAAATGGAAGGAAAAAGGGCTTCTCTGGTTGAAAAAAAGCAGTTACTGAGTCTAAAGCGTTTTCATCTGCTGGATGGAGGACTGTACTTTTAAAAAGGTCTGCTCTTGTGATGTCTGTAAGTTACTTTAGAAATTACATTCTGAATGACAGAGCCTTTAGCCCAGATCTTCCCCCCTCCGTGTTGTACTCCATGCCATGTGTAGGTGCCCTCTCGTTTGATTTACTGCATGTGTAGTTGTAGGAAGTTGTGGTCGTCTCGCAGCCAGTGACACCTCCAGAAGGTGCTGAGGAAGTTCCAGCATACTTCTCTGAAACACTTTCTTCCAGAGCTGAGTGGCATCTCCTACCAGTAATTTCTCACACATTTCTGTGGAATGGGAAGTTTATTTGGATGGTGGTTAATGCTTTGGTCTTTTTCATTCTTTGAAGACGGGCTGGAGCTGTGTGGTGAAGTGTCTGCATGGGCGTGCTGTGTGTTTAGTGTAAGCAGTAGACACGAATGTCATCTTTGCTTTAGCTCTGAAATCACTTCCAGGTACCATCTGATTTTTATTTAACCAGACAGCTGCAGTCCTTGGGCCCATCTATAGTTGCAATCAGTGTCATCCTTAGGTTGTTCTGCCAAATCCTCCTTATTTTTCACTGTGCATCAACAGCAGCTTCTCTTTGGGGGATCTGGAGACCAAATGTGCATTCCTGGGCAGACTGATGAGGATGGTGTTGACTGCATGTTCCTGAGTGGCTCCCTGCTGTAAGCCAACCTCCAGGCTGACCTTCTCATCTGGCAGGTTGTTGTGCTGCTCTCAGAAGGTGTGTTGGGACAGGCTGCTGTCATATATGGGTAGGTAGTAATAACTGGGAAGCATTTCCTGCTTAAATCAAAATGAAAAGACCGCTGCTAGTGGAATTAAAGGGAAGAAGTTGAACACATGTTTGTAAGAACACGGGAGAGGAGCACAGTGGGGGAAAGCATAAATGTAGGCTCATCTGCTGCCTAACGGAGTGATGTAAATGGAGCAAGCAGCTTCTTTCTTTCTTTTTTTTTTTTTATATTTCCTTTTCAGCAGAAGCAGTTTAGCCAAGAGCCCAGTGGAGCTGGCTGGCCCAGCTATCTTAGGTTTAAGTGCCAAAACCCAAACATTTTGAAGTAAAGCAAAGGCAAAACTTTGAGGATGTACTGAGAACACGAAAGAAAGAAAGGAGGAAAGAAAAAGAACGAAACTGAATGAACCCTTTTGTGTGCGGTGTCCAAAGCAATTTTTACAGGGTCTTGTTCCATGTCTAAACAAACGGTTGTTTCAGGCAATAAGAAATCCTTCCTATTGATTTATTGCACCAATTTAGATACAAGCCCTCTGTGCAGGATTGTCGGTTTAATAGAACAGATTTTTTTTCTCCTTTCAGATTTAATCCACATGTTGTTCTATCAACAGAGCCTTTGTTTCCACTCCAGTTATGAGTTATCCTTTTTTTAATAAAAAAGCGAAAACTTTTTTTTTTAACAGCCCTGTTACAGAAAAGGGTAGGATAACAGAGGGGAGAGGTGACCATCAAATAGTGATTCTGATTTGTAGATAACTTTAAAGTGGTGCTGCAAATAGAAGGGTGGAACATGGACCTTTCAGCTCTCCCCATCATAGTGACCATGGAAAGCCTAGCAGACAGCAGTGTTATCTTGAGCCAGGATTTCCTTAGGGCTTTTTCCTCAGCTTGTACAGTGACGCTAAACACGCTCTTTTTAGTTAACTCCATAATTTCCTTCCTTTTTTTAAAGGGAGACTTCTCCAGAGGTGTATGTAATTCACATTTCCTTCCTTCCTGCCTCCCTCCCCTGCAGAGAAGGATTTCTTTCATGGGACCCCTCCTGTTTTCCAAATGGAGAGGAATTGCTCTCAGGAAACTAATGAATTTGGTATTATTTCTGTACTTGGTTTTGTGAGAAAACATGCACTTGAACATCGGTGCTTACTTGATACCCACATGAGGGTTCAGAAGTGTGTTAGAGCTGCTCATCAAACCAGTTCACTACATCGTTTGATTAGAACCTCTGCCTGGACCTTATCACACAACTAGCTCCTATAGCAGCATGAATTGGTTCTGAAGATTTACTCCAGTACAGCTGGCAGCTTGGTGGGATGAAGGCGGTCGGGGCAGAGTAGCTACCAATATCGATGCCTCTGGCACTAGCTGGGTTTCTTCCAGCTTGTGTTTGACTCACTTCTCATCACTGCCTCCCTTCATTCTTCTCTAGATGTCAGCACCGTAGAGCCCACCTCAAGTGTAGCATGTCTTCAGGCAGGAGGAATTTGTCTGGCATTTCAGAAATGTGCCATGATCCTATTCTACTTCTCAAAGCTATAGCAGAGACTAAGTGAAGCTGCACCTCAGAGGCTTTAGTCAGTGACTGGAAAGAGCAGGTTTTGTCTGTGCTGCCTGAAGCTGGTAGCAGCCCTGAGGAAGGAATGTCTTGCAGATCCAGACTCCTGTAAAAGAGCACAAAATTCTCAGCAGTGACTTGGTACAGACAACAGGAGCCGATAGCGTGTTAGTGCAGCAGTTGAACTGGTCTGGCTTTGCCAGAGGACAGGTAAGCCAGGCGATGGTTAGCAGCCTGCGCTAAAAGCAGCAGACTGTTCATGTCTAAGGCAACTTAGATACTATCAGACTCTCTGGATGTTAGCTCTGAAAGATTCCATCCCTTTGAACGTGAAGTGGAATGCAGATGTACTGGGGTGCTGGTTTGTTTTGCTGTACACTGGCCTTCTGCCACTGCCTGCCTTTTCCTTAGGAAGGCTGAGCCTACCTTTCTGCCATAAGGGAGGATTATACTTTCCAGTCTTTCAGTCTCCTGTCCTGAATTGGCATTCTACCAAGTTAAATTCTCCAGACCTTGGTACTAACAGATATTTAGATGAAGTTTGTTCCTTTTCAGTTTGTCTCTGTTCCCATTGCAACTTCCCACAGCAGCTCAGAACTCAAGTTGTTCCAGAGCAGTGGCAACTGAAAGGGGTATTGGGTTAGCAAGAACATTTTCTTTATAAGTGGATTTTGCAGGGCATTGTGCTGTGTTGTGCTTTCATCTACAATATCCTTGGGCAGCCTCGTCCAATTTGGAGGTTAGCCATCCTTTGAGGAGCTGATTGGACTGGAAATCTCCAGAGGTTCCTCCCAAACTGACTTACTCTGTGATTCTGTTTTCTGGTAGAGTTCTGGCAACAGTACTACGTTTGGCTTAGTTTATATCTCCCTTCATGCTCAACAGCTTTCATCACGTTACCATCACAAGCAGTTCTTTAAACTGAAATCCTGTGTAAACATCAGGAACAGTTTCTAAACTGTAACGCAAATTTCCTTCCTTCATAGCTTAGACAGGTTTTTATGCTGCTGCAGTCAGATAATATGAAAAATCAATATTCTTTTACTGCTGTTTATTAAGCGCTAATTAGTTAGATTTTTGTCCCCAGACACCAGCTTTTTCCCCTGGGACACTGCAAAGGATAATTTTCTGATAGCTGCTGGCTCTTGTTCTTAGGTAAGCTTTGCTCCTTTGCCCTCTGTGCTGAGAAGCTGCAGCAGAAGGAATGGCTAAGAGCCTTACTGCTTGGGATTTATAAATCTGTAGCAGTGCTGCCCTTTAAGGGATTTTGCTTAAATTTAAGCAGTTCCTTCAGTTACTTTGAATAGTAATGGACTTAGTATGTCCTACTGGCTCAGAAACCATACTCTTGACAAGGGAACCCTAACAGCTTGTTGGCTTGCTCGGGTTTAGTGTTTTCTTCTGAGGGTGGAATAGGATAGTGGGGCAATTAGAGGGAGTTTCACACCCCAGATGTGTAATGTATCACACATGGACTCCGGACTGGAGTTGACCAATCTTGTAGTTCGTGTTTGCTCTACATTAAGGCTTTAACCCCTCTGTTTAGATTGCCAACGTGGTGCCAATTAGTGGGACTGTGATGTGGACACTGAGCAATGTAACTCACTTCACATGGGCTACCAAACAGCTACCAGATGTTAACTAATGGTTCTTGACTACTGCCAGCCTGACTTGGATTTCAACCCAGAGGTGAAAGAATTTATTCTCTTCTATTACCATTTCCCTTGGGACTTACTGTCCCGAGCACTAAGAATTCCTTCCGCTTGCTCTGGAAGATGATGTAAACGTTTCCCCTCCCCCTCCAACCTGTTCTCACGGTGTGTTGCGTGTTTCTTTATTTTTTAATGTTAATTTGCTTTCTTTGGCATTTGTTATTCTACTAGTAAATACTAAACGAAACTTTACAGCTGAAATTTTTACCAGCAGAAGTCTGTGCTGAGGATGTGGGGTGGTTCTTGTTCTGTACCCACAGCTGCACTGCCAATCTGTGAGAAGAGGTCTGCTCTGGGTTACTGTTACTGCTTTGAGTAATACGGACCACAGAAAGTGGAAGGTCTGGACTCCTGCCTTTCTTTGTGTTCATTGTTGAATGTTAAACTCTTCAACCCTCTAAAACCTTCAAGGCCTACAGTTTGTCTTCTAAGGGTGAGTCAGTGCTGGGGAACTGGCAGATTCTGCAGCTTCTTTGGTGTCATTTAGAGCAGTAGATGGTAGCTGTTACTAAATACTATATAAAATGTGATATGAAATATAGTGTAGTAACTGGAAAATATTCATGGAATCACAGACTGGTTTGGGTTGAAAGGGACTTCAAAGCTCACGTAGTTCCAACCCCCTGCCATGAGCAGCAACACCTCCCACCAGATCAGGATGCCCCCAGCCCCATCCAACCTGGCCTTCAATACTCCCAGGGATGGAGCAGCCGCAACTTTCCTAGGCAAACTGTTCCAGGGCGTCAGCACCCTCACAGGGAGGGATTTCTTCCCAAGATCTAATCAAAATCTGCCCTCTTTCACAGATTCACAGAATCTTACAGATTGGAAGGGACCTCAAAAAATCATCTAAGTCCAACCTCGCTGCCGGAGCAGGATAAGCCTGCGGCACATGGTATTCCCAGATCATCTCCCATCCAAGTACAAACAGGGCCTGATCCTGTCTAGCTTCCAACACAAGATCAGGCTCTTTTTCCAGAGTGGCATCGCCTTTTCAGTAGAGTCTCACATAAAAAGTGCCTCTCTGGGTTTCCTGTAGCCCCTGTATTAATTGCTCACACTGTATTTTCTGTGCCCTATCAAGGGACAGGTATGATCAGGGCATTGTTGTATAACCTTCAGGAACAAGAACTGGGCTAACAGGGCTTGGCTTAATGAAGAGCAGCACTTCAGTCCTTATTGGTGCTTGAATCCCTTATCATAACTCACTGTAGAGTCATCTGACATGGTTAACCTGTGTTTTGTTCTCTCTCCTGTAACTTTGTCTTTCCTTCTGTGAGGGTTTAGCCTTTGACCTGAAAATGTTGTCTCTAACACTATGTGCAGCATTAAGCTTTTCAGGAGTTTCTTTTCCTTGCTCATATAAGGCCTGTGTTTGAAAACAGAACCATCCTTACTGACAAGTTTTTGGTTATATTTTATCTTCTTGGTAATACATGGTTAGTATTGACATGAACACTAATAGGAAGAGCTGTGTGAAGGTTAAATAGCTGCCAAAGTCCTTTTTCAGTGAGCAGTGAAAGTAAACCCCTCCTCATTTGTTGCATTTCTTCAAGGTTCTGAATAAAATGGTATGTTCAGTGGTGGGTTTAAAGGTAAACTTCCATAGAGAGTAATTGTTTTTGATTTCTAGCGATGAGCAAAGATATTCTGACCTATGGATTCATCCTTCTTTATGTGTTTTCTGATGACAACAGAAACAATGAAAACAGTAATTCTGATGATGAATAACAGCTCAATGCCAGTCATCTTTCTTGAAGAGAAATTAATAACTTTGATATTGTGGTAGAATGAACAGTGAAAAATCAACACGATAAACTGAGAAATAAGATGAAACACCTGCTTTTCCAGAGTAGAAGGTTGTCATAGAATCATTAGCAGTTGGAAGGGACCTTGAGAGATTATTGCATGTGAGGCTTCAGGTGACAGGAAGCAAAATCTAACAGCAGTTTGTAACTGCCTTTGTTCCTCTCTTCCTCAGTCTCTGTGTAAGTTACTGAGTCCAATGGAGGCATCCCAGCCTTTCTGTAGCGATTTCACTGGCTTTCTTCCCCTCTAGGCTTCCATCCCCCTCTGGACGATAAATCACCCTTTTTGGGTCTTGCCTTTTCGTAGACGTAAGAAGTGCTGATGGCCAGGTGTGTTCTTACGTTTGTAGGTTCAGGGCGACATTGACAGTATAGTCAGTATGGAAAAAATTCAGAGTACACTGTCACGTTCATAACAGTGTCTGAAATACGCACAAGGTATCCCCAACATCAGGACACCAGAAGGCTTCACAGAATCATAGAACATTAGGGATTTGAAGGGACCTTGAAAGATCATCTAGTCCAATCCCCCTGCCACAGCAGGATCACCTAGACCAAGTCACACAGGAACACATCTGGTTGGGTTTTAAACAACTCCGGAGAAGGAGACTCCACAACCGCCCTGGGCAGCCAAACAGGAGGGTGCTCTGTCACTGGGAAGAAGTTCCTTCTCACGTCCTGTGTTCCACCCGACACCCATTGCTCCTTGTCCTATCACTAGATGACATTGAGAAGAACCTGGCTCCATCCTCCTGACAACCACCCTTCACATATTTATAAACATTAATGAAGTCAGTGCTCAGTCTCCTCCAAGCTAAAGAGACCCAGCTCCTTCAGCCTTTCTTCATAAGGGAGGTGCTCCACTTCCTTCATCATCCTCGTTGCTCTGCGCTGGACTCCCTCCAGCAACTCTGTGTCTTTCTTGAACTGAGTGGCCCCGAACGGGACACAATACTCCAGATGTGGTCTCACCAGGGCAGAGTAGAGGGGGAGAAGAACCTCTCTTGATCTGCTAACCACCCTCCTTCTGATCCACCTCAGGATGCTGTTGACCCTCTTGGCCACAAGGGCACATTGCTGGCTCATGGTCATCTTGCTGTCCACTAGGACCTCCAGGTCCCTTTCTCCTACACTGCTCTCCAACAGGTCAGTCCCCAACCTCTCTCCTTTTCTTGGAGTTGATGGCTTAGTTGGCGTAGGTTTGTCTCTAGTCACTGGTGGAAAAGATGCCTGCTGGTTCTTTGTTCCTGTCATACAGATCTTTCACAATAACAGAAAAACTTTTTAGAAGCCCAGAAGAAACTAAGATGCAAGAATTTTTAAAGCAATTCTTCAAGCAACACTTCCTCAGGGTTCTTGGCCGTAGCTGTTCTGCGTTATCACCCACACCCTGCTTGTTTTGTCTATTTCGTCGCATCACGATTTTCCCTTTAGATAACTCTTGATATAACACTGGAGAAGGGGAAAATTGAACCAAGTGCTTGTGTGTTTCTAGACAGACTCTGAAATCTTAAGAAATAAGGGGTATGACCTGTTGCTTAGGGCTGTCGGAGAGCCAGTGGAAGGAAAAACCCTTGGCACACTCTAGTAGGAAGGTGTAGGTTACGTTACAAAAACTCATGGAGTCTAGTGTCTTACGCTGAAATGGACAATCAGGAAAATAACTTGTATCAAGAACAGAATTCTTATGATTAGAAATTCTTAGAACTTGTAGACAGGAGAAATAGACAGTAATACAGAGTTTATAGTGTTGAAGTAGGATTTGCAGTGGGAAGAAGCTGGCCCCCCAAGTCCTCTCAGACATGACAGATGACACCTTTAGGAAGTGTCCGGCCAGGGAACCCAGAGGGAGGGAAATACTTTTGACTATGTCCTGGGAATGGTGCAGAGCTTGGTACAAAGTGTGATTGCCAGCGCCCTCAGTAAGCCTGAGCACAGGGTGCTTGGCCATCCTTGCAGAAGTAATCCAAGCCAAAAGCTTCAATGAGGTGATCTTTGCCTTCAAAAGGGAAAATACATCGGAATGAGGAAGGTTGTTAAAAGGAAACTGAAAGGAGCAATAAAAAGGGTGAAATGTTTGTAGGTAGCATGAAGATTATTTAAAGGCACTGTGCTGCTGAGCAAATGCCTTGGCCCTATCGAAAGCTGATTGAGAGAGAGAAAAGTTGTGATGTGAACCAGCAGGGAAGAAAGGCTGTAGAGGCAGAGGCACTATTCCAAAAGCTGAAGTCATGACCAACTGAGGAAGACAGAAAAGAACAAACATTTTGCAATGCCAAAAACTAGAAGAACAGCTTTCAGAAAGTATAAAAAGTAACGGCTCTTGTCCAAATATGCTGGGAATAAGAATCCTGTCTGAAAGTTTGCAGAAACCCTTGGAGACCAGGATGTGAAATAATCACTTGTGCACAGTGGAGCAGAAAGAAATCAATAAGTTTCTGAGGCATCTGTGCCCGTACCAGAACCCATCTCAAACCCGACTATTAATGGGAGAATTTCAGAATGCAGTGTGTAATCACTGACTCTAAGGACCAGGATATTGGAGCCCAGGAGGAGTTCAAGGGACAAACTATTGAATCATTAACACTTGTGCTTCAGTAAAAAGCTCCCCAGCCCTCTTGGGGAATAGATAGGGCTGATACAATGCCAACTTGCAAAAGAGTTCCAGGGAGCTTGGGGAACAGCAGACAGAAGTCTGGCTTTGCTTTGTGCAGTGTTGTCAAAAGAATAATATAGAGTAGAATTCTCTGGCGCATGATTCCACATGAACATGGAGGAGTCAGTGTGTCTTTTGTAAAAGGAAGTTGCACTTGACAAATCCTTGAGGACTCGAAAGGCGCAGCAGACATCTGGATTAGGGTGTTCAGTGTATCCTCAGATCTTCAGCCAGCATCTGACATGGTCCTTTGCTACAGTTGCTTAAGGCAGGTGAAGGTGATCTTTCTGGGGATAACAAAGAATAGCTGTATTAAGCCAGTGACTGCTTAAATGGTGAGAAAATACATAGCAGCAATCGTGATGGTGGAGGGTGGGTACCATTAGAGCAGCACAGACCTATGCTGCCTAATGTTCTCACAGACAATCTGAGCAAGGCAATGGAGAGAGAAATGACAGTTTCCCAAAATTATTTCAAGGGCATGGACAGAGTCAGTTTGAAAGCTGCAAACATTCTTGCTGTATGGTGATGCATGATAGGAAAAGAAGCTAGTTAAACACTCAGCATTGATAAACCAGAGTAACGCCTGAGCAAATGGAATTGTCTTTGTTCACAGCTCTGGCTAAACAAGGTCCTGCTTCCCCCATTAGCGCTGTGGAGCAGCTTGTACATGAAGAGCATCTAGGCCTGAGGATAAGATGCCTGGTGGGACCACAGAGCAGCAGTTGTTGTCCGTTGCTCTTTCATTCCCGAAGCAGGTACATCTAATGAAGAAGGACAGTCAAAACGAACAAAAGGAATCTCTCTCTGCCTCATGAATACAATGTGGCAGCTGTTGCAACAAAACTGGTGCTGAGAATTTGCATGAAAGCATTTGAAGATGTTGTTGGAATAAAGATCTCTAACATCTGTTTCAAACCAGAAAGAGCTGGCATGTGGAAATCTTAAGCTACAAATTGTTGCAGGCTTGGGGAATGTGCTGGGGCCTACAGCTGCCAGTTCGTGTTCTTAGGCATTTGTTGCTGACCACTGTCCCAGACAGTCTAGGCTAGGTGGAGATGTGACCGTACTTGGTCAGGTTAGTCTGTGATGCCTCCTTCTCTTTAATTGGGTTTTGCTATTTCTGTGCTTGTCTGCCCCTGCTACTCCCTCCTTTCTTGGATGCTGCTCTTACAAAATAAATGAAGTTTGGCTTTATGAAAACATACTCTTTTGTCTTTAATAGAGTTTTTATTTGTGTGTGCATGTAGGACACGGGGTTGTCATGTGTGTAACGAGTTTATTGTGTTTGTCTGCAGATTTCTTGGACAGGAAATGGAGCTGCTGCTACTTAAGCGTTTCCATATGTGTTTAGCTATAGTGTTCTGCTATATTGTTAAACTATATTCCTCACCTAATGTGACTTGTAAAAATAAACAGCTTTAAAGAGTTAATTTTATGTATTGGTAAAAAGTTAATAGAATTAGAAAGTGTTCCAGAGCAGTATTTGTTCTGACTGTGGATCACAAGGCAGTGTCATGTCCTGCTAGTTTATTAAACAACTTACTGCTTCATCTCTGTGACTTGATGCCAGTTAGTTGATCCCTCCAGGAGCCTTAGCCGAATGCAGTCCTCCTGACACTTGAATGCAGCAGAATACTTGAACGTTAGCAAGTTTTCCATATAAGTGAGTTGTTTGTTAAAAGTGGAGAGAACAGTCCATGTTCTGCCAAGTATAGGCGAGGCGTACGCAGCCCTGCTGGCCTTCCCATAATATGCTGTCAATTTGGGGTTTATTTAGGGCAGATTTGCAAAGCTGATGTGTTGATAGAGACATAAAGGAGGGTGTGATATGGCCCATCTGTGTAAACTCCATTTCTGTATGCCATGCTGCACAGATGGAATGCTTTTGTAGGGGTTTCTATTTCACGCTTTCAGATGAAGAAGCCAGGTTGGAGGAGCCATGCTGCATTGATGTAGTCACTTGTAAACTCAAAGTGGTGATGGGGTAGGTGGCAGAAAAGAGTGGCCTCCTCTGTCTCCTGAGTCAGCCCCCACCTTTTTCCCTTGGGCAGGTAAAACTGTCTCCATTTTTTGTTTCATCTATAGAGCTGAACGGTTTGTCCTGGTAGGAGGAAGCCAATGATAGTCCTGATGTGGGGACTGTTATTGTTCTTCGCCTGTGTGAGAAGACGGTTATCGAGGAATTAAGAGTGTGGCATTTGCCCTAATTTTGGCTGCTCTCTTGTTTCTAGCTTTTCCCATCACCAGCAGAAGAGACTGAAATAGGCACAGTGCAGTGAGGTTTGAGGTGCCCAGTATTGAGACAGTCTGTAGATTCTAGGTCTAGAATCCTGCAGGCTGTGGGGAGGAACTTGTGATGCTCTAGTAGCCTGCTGATCATTCCTGATTAAACTTGTGTGACATTTCCTTACGGTGACTGTGGGAAGTACAAGAGAGCAGGATGGAGGAAAGGTTGGTAATACTGAAGCATACTTCAGAGGCAAACTATGAGGTTTGGTCATGTTTGGTCACCTAGTGACAGTGTGTCAAAAGTAACTATGACTTGGCTTAGATTGAATTCAAAGGGGTGAAATGAGAAGGCCATCGTCAAAATGAGAACTTGGATGAGAATTCAGGTAGATTTTGGAGCTTGTTTTATTTTTTTGCACTTCATTTGAAGGAAGCAGCACAGCATGCTTGGTAGAAACAGCCATGCCTAAGAGTAAGGATGACTTGGAAGAGTTTCCTTGAAGGAAATCTCACTAGAGCAGTTGATTAGTAGTGGGATGGGAACACTGGCCACAGAAGGAATGCTGCTACACAGAGCTCTGCAGAAGATTTGCTAGTGCAAGCACTGCTTTGTGGCTGCTTTGTGCAGCGGAGGGAGTTGGACACTGTGATTTCCCATCCCTTGGCTGAGGCAGACCTTCAGCTGGATATAAATACCCTGGTAGTCACCACAGAGTGGGGTGGCAGAAGGAGCAAGGGTTTAGGTTGTTGCTATGAAAATTGTGAGAGTGCAGTTTGTGCTGTGGACAGAAACAACCTCTGAATGTTGTTCTAGGTTGTGTCTGATCATGCACTTAGGCATTCTGGCATATGCTGCAGAACTTGAGTAAAGGAAAACCTTTCCTCAGGTACCTTGACAGCAATAGCTGTAGCTACAAAAGAGATTCCAGGTATTTTCTTGTGTTTTTGTGATTATTCTGTGTTTATTTTTTCCCCTTGTGTAACTTCACAGGCTTCTCTTCGCTCAAAGATAAATCATTGTTTAGAACTACAATCACGGAAGTCCTTCTATCTTGTCTGCTGTGTTTAACACATAACCCACATCTCCTAGACGTACACCAAAGAAAGTGGAAACTCTTGGAAAGCACCTTGGAAGACATTCTTGCTGGTTTAGTATTATTTTTGAAAGGCAGAATTCTTGCAGGGGCAGAGTATCGCTGTGACAGTGTCTCCCATGGCCTTGGTCCAGTAGTAATGGGGGTTTCCGATGCTAATTTAGCATCATTACCGAGTTGCTTTCTTTTTAATTTTCCCCCAGACTTGATGCTGATGGCCACTCCTACTTCAGTGAATTTTGAAAATGTAATAATAATCTCTTGGTTTTAAAATTTAGGGGTTCAGACTCCAGCAGTAGCTGTGAGCAATAAGTGATTTTAGCAATCCTCACCTAGTTGGTTTAGTTACCTTCTGCCTAGATACCTTGTTCCCTGGCCCAGGACTTGTTCATAGCCCTGTTTGTGGTTTTCCAGGATTGCAACTGGAAAAAGAAGCTCTGTCAGCTTGCAGAGTCTTAAAAACTCTTAAAGTCTTAGGAGTCGTAAAGAAATCTAAGTTGGGTTTTCTAGGTCTGGCAATTGCAAGTGAGGGATTTTCTGCGGCTCTCAGCTTGGCCTGATTTGTAGAGAGTTTAATGAGAATGGCAAACCCACATCCAGCTCTGGAGAGCAGAAGGGATTCAGAAATGAAGGAAATGATTATGAAGGAATATTTCTCTAGTAATTCAGTCTCAAATTTCCATCAAGGCAATATCCACCTAGATAGTGTTGTAAAATTACAAGCAATTTCAAATTGTAAAGTTATGGTCCTGTTGCTTGGGTTCTGTGAGTCTGGTTTGTAATGATGTTTGACTTTTCTAGAACTGACAATAGCTTGGAATCAGCTAGTTGTGTGCTTAGCCCACAGTCACATTTGTCATTATTAGCCTTCTGCTTTTTGTGTTGCATGGGGCTTTTTTTATTTGGTTGGGTTTTTTCAGTCTCTCTTGGTTCATATTTTAAATGCTACCCATCTCCTGGGTGATCCAGCCCAGGAGAACCACAGCATTTAACACCCTGCTCCAGTGAGTTCAGTGCTGCTTTGAAACCTGCATCTCTTCCCACTGTCTGCAGTGAGACGAGACACTGTATTTTTGGCTGCAGCAAGGTGAGGGGGCTCAATGTAGACATCTCCTCTAGCTCAGTACCCTACTGAGATGGTGAGGCCAGGATCTGTAATCAGCAGCTAGAGGTTTCTGAGGTGTGAATCAAATAATTCTAAAATAAACAATCTCCTGGGAGTGTGTGTCTGACTCAACAACAGGATTACCTGAGGGGCCATAAATGCCTTAAAGAAGGTGACACAGAACCTGCAGCTGGTATCTCATAGAAACCTGAGAGAACTAAGGGAGGAGGCAAGGTACTCTGCCAAAACAGGAACCTGGCTAAAACCAAAGAAGTCTATAGAAGCGTTGCTGTTTCATGAAATTCCTTTCAGGACCAAAATTCTTGAGAGTGCTTTTCCCTTCTCTTGTTTGTTTGTGTGTTGGTTTCCATTTCCTGTATGGTTGTCACAGCACTTGCCAAGGAGCTGTTGAGGTTCAGCCATGGACAAGCCAAACTCTGCTGTCTGTGTAAATGCGTTTCCAGACCCCCCAGGCAGAGTGGGGTGCAAAGCAAAATATGCTGATTTGGCTTCTGCCATCTCCCATCTGTGCTTGCACCAGAGCCTACTAGGGTGCACTTGTGTGACTCTGTGTGGTAAGAGCTAGACAGGATCTTTGGTGACTCTGCTGCCCTGAGGGAGGGGTGGAAGACTGGGGAGTGCACCAGGAGGCTGCAAATGTGGCAATGACCATCTGTTTCAGCTGACTGAGAGTGTGTTATCTTTTAGTCGACATTGTGCTGAGACTGTTCAGTAAATTCATAAACTGGATCTGTTTGGTAGAGCCCAGTGTGGGTTTCGAGCTGAAGGAGACATCTTCTGGTCACCACTGAACGTGTCAGAGACTGCCAAGAGCTGAACCGCTGGTATGCTGCAACTGTGATGACTGCAGTTCTATTTGTTAGTGAAGCTGAGATCTGAAAGGTGTTTTCTTGAGGGTTTGGGGCCCATCCTTGCCAAAGGGAATGGGATGTTGCTCATCAAGCTTATCCTTAGTGTTTGTCTTATTGCCAAGAAGAAGCTGACAGGTATCCAAGTGCTACTGAACCATTTGTAGAGGGACACCATGTCTGGTTCATGTGGGAGATCTTCCGTTTCCTATTCCTGATTCTTCACATTCCCAGGAAATGTTTGTGTAATTCATCAGTGCAGCCCTGGATTATGGAGAGTTCAAAAGTACTACTTTAAAATGTAAGGGAATATGAACAGTGAAAAAAAAGAGAGTTTAGACTTCCTCGTTCCTTGGTGTCTGAGTGATAAGAAAATTGCTGTGTGCCTTCTCAGTGTCTCCCAGCACACTCTGCCTGCTGGAGCTGTGTACAGCTCCACCAGTGTGGCAGCACCAAATCTGCCAAATCATCCCATTACCTCATTTAGTGCCTGTGATGCAGAGCCAAGGCAGCGTTGAAATAAGGTGCCTTTTTCAAATGCCCTGTTCTATTGACTGGAGTAAAAGGAAAGGAAAATGTGATGCTTTAACCACCTCTTACTTTTAACATAGATTTTAACCTAGATTTGAGCCTGACTTAATACCATCCCTAAGCTTGTGCTTCATGTCAAGTGCTTAACTTCAAGCTTTAAAAATAAATTGTGCAGATGGATGTGAAGTGTTTGCTGAGACCTTAGGGAGGATAAACAGCAGGGCATGGAAGTGGTACAAAATGTTTGTTTGTCTTCCCTTTCTTGCTCAGTGATGGTTGCACAGGCTTAAAAGCTACTGCCTCTGCTCAGGACAGTCCAGTTATTGCGCTCAGCTGAAACAGAGACCAGAATCCTCCCTTCCTGGCTGCGTGTTGGTGAAGATAAAGGATGTTCTCCTGTTTGTAGTTTTATTAACAACAGGCTTGGAAATGTTTAAGCTTCGCCACTCAGCAGTGCATCGGAAGCGAAGCTACTTACTGCATGGGCTGCCCTGTTCCCTGGAGAGCTCTCGGACATACAGCTATGGGAGGTGAGAGGATGTCACTTCCCAGAGGCTTTTCCAGGCACATGCTTGCATTGTTCTGACAATTGGAAAGGATTTAAATGGCAGTCCATGCTGGTGGCATGCCCGCAGCTCTCCATTCAATATTTGCTGCTTCCCCTGGAAACAGCAGCATTATGGTTGGAGGTGCCCACCATTGTGTTTCTCAAGGAATAGGTTAAAAATACTGATTGAAAGGTGCACAGGGGCTCAGCAGACCTGTTTAACACAATCCTTACTCACTTTAACATCTTTGAGCAAATGACTTGGAAAGGCTGTACAGTAAATATATGGTGGCTTCTCATCTTACTGGTGAGAGAATTTATCCAGTGGTTTCAATAACTACTGCTGAAAGGAGAATGGGGTCTGCAATCTCTTGCAACCTTCACAAGAACCCTACACTCTTCTCTCACAGTTGTTTGGAGGTACCGACAGATGTAGGGAGCTGTATGCTTGGGATACTGGAAATGCCTGTGCTTACCAGTGCTTCTGACGATGATCCATGTTCAAATTCTGCATGCATCACAGATGTGGATTAGTTTGGTTTGTATCCAGTTTTTTTGGAAGCATAAGAACAAAATGAATTGCTGTAGTTTTTCTGCTGATGTGACGGCCAAAAGCAAATAAGTGAAACTTCCCCGAAGCTGTTTATTTATAATGTCTTCCAGCATTTCTGAAAGATCTATTGATTAGAATCATAAAATGGTTTGAGTTGCAACCTCCTGCCATGAGCTGCAACACCTCTCACCAGACCAGGCTGCCCATAGCCCCATTCAAACTGGCCTTGAACACTTCCAGGGATGGAGCAGCCACAACCTCCCTGGGCAGGAGCCTGTTCCAGGGACTCAGCATCCTCACAGGGAGGAATTTCTTGCCTAAGTCTAATCTAAATCTCCCCTCTTTTTGTTTGAAGCTGATACCGTTGTGCTAATACCAGAGTCTATTGTAAAAAGTCTCTCTGCAGCTTTCCTGGAGCCCCTTGAGGTAATGGAAGCTAGAAGATCCCCATGAGCCTTCTCTTCTCCAGGCTGAACAGTCCAAACTCCCTCAGCCTGTCCCCAGAGCAGAGGTTCTCCAACCCTGCCCTCTCATCATCCTTGTGGCCTCCTCTGTACTCACTCCCAACAGCTCCATGTCCTTCTTATATTGGTGACTCCAGAACTGGATGCAGAACTCCAAGTGAGCTCTCACAAGAGCAGAGTAGAGGGGGAGAATCTCCTCCCTGCCCTGCTGGTAACACTTCTTGTGATCCAGCCGAGGACACGGACTTCAGGGCTGCCCTCACACATGTTGAGCTTCTCATCCGCCAACACCCCCAAGTCCTCCTCAGGACTGTACTCAATCTGTTCACCACCCAGCAAAACCCTAAACTTTGTTCTTCTGCATCAAATTTAGAAGCTGGTCTGTTCTCACCACTTGATTGGGGTTTTTTTTCTTTGCTCTCAGCTACTTTTCAACTACTGTGACAATTCAGTGGGATGGTGCTGGGATTTGGTACTGAAGTTCCATCTGCTGCGCACTTTATATAGCTGAGTATTAGTGAAATAAAGAACAGGAGCAGGGAGGGGTTGTGAACAACCTCTTCTAACAGCAGTGTGGTGGGGCTTCAAAATAGCAGTGGAAAGGTTTAGCTCAAACATAAGGAGATACTTCCTGAAGCAGCATAGACGAGTTATGAAAGCTTTGATGCAGGTTTGTTCGAGAGCTCAAGCTATTGTGAACTGAAGAAGCAGCTGAACAGATTAGTGGAAAAGAAAAAAATCCAGTAAAGTTTTTTCCAAGCGCAGCCTCCATCTCTGCCTCAGATCTGTTGGGCAGCAGATTTGTAGAAGCTGGAAGAGTGTCAGGGAAGCATTGCTTGACACCTCCATTTTAATCTGATTTCCTCAGCATCTGCTGCTGTCCCCCTGTGGAGCCAGGATGTTGCCTAGATGATCTTTTAAGCCGATTGTGTTTGGAAAGCTGCAAATGTCCTTCTGAGCCATGGAGCATCTTCAAGGCCCAGCTCTGCAGTAACCCAGCAAGCAGAAAGGATGGGTGACTTCTGGGAGTGTTCAAAGGAAAAGAGAAGGAGGTTACCAATGGAACAGTAAAGGGCTGATAAAACACTCACTAGAGTCTCATAAAGGTTACCTCTAGGCAAGAAGATGGTCCTGTTAACCAAGGGAGTAAATACTTGGTAAAATGCTGTTGCAGGCTTGTGTGAACCCTTGGCCTGAAGAAGAGGGTCTCATGCTTTACCATAGCAGGGTAACACTGTGTTGGAGTAACCAGAGGACATTTGTGTTGTTGAGTCCTGTTTTAATGTGGTAGCTCTTCATCAGCTCTGCCATTCTCTGTGGTGCTGCACTGAGGTGCCAGGACATCCAACACGTAAAGATGCCCACGGGGGAACAATCCATTCTTGCAGAGCGGAAGGATATTTCCATCTGAGAACGTGTGTTTACAGCAGGCTAGGTCCTGTGTTAAACAGTTTATCCGTTTGCTAAGCTCCTGTTTATTTGGATGTTGTGGCCAACCCCAATTAGTCAACTGGTGAAAGGGAATCTCTGGCTCTTGGGTTTTTCCACAGCTGCATCTGAAGGAGCTGCTCTTGATTCAAAAGGGCGAACAGTGGGTACATAGAGACCTGGCTGGCTTCTAGTAGGTGCTGAAGTGGTTTCTGTGCTTGTGGGAACCCTCCATACAGAAAAACTGCTGGAGCTTCAGTGAACTAGAGTGAACTGGAAAGGACAAGGCAAATGCACAAAAGCAGTTTGCCAACCAGCGATTTTCAGCATTTCCGTTGCTGCCATGTGGCCTTGGAAAAGAGGAGTTTCTCCCCCACATGTGTCTTCAAATGTTCTGTTCCTCTGGCTCTTTTTCTTTTAATGAAGTTCAGACCTCTTGTTTTCCCCAAAAGCTTTATTCTGTGTCGTAGTTTTCTGCTCCTCAGTATCCCTGGTGAATTGTGCCTTACAAAATCTGTGGACATAAATTGACCTATGATTAATACAAAAATAAAATAACAATGAAGAGACACTCCCAGATCCCTTTCAGTCTTTAGTGTGGTCTCTCTTAAGACCATACACATGCTAGCAAGGGACTTGGGGCTTGTATAGGGCAGTCCTTGATGGTAACACCACAGATCCAGTGGTGAGGTCATGATCTTCTCTTCACAGAAATCAGATCTGGAAATTGTCTTGCTAACACGTTTAATCCATTTCCTTGCCATTGTCTGATTCTTTCCTGCAGTACATTTGTTGGTGGGATGCCCAGTCTCTCATAAAATACCCACGCTGTTTCCCTGAGGAATCACTCCTTGTAGTGATTCTCCTTGTTCCAAATGACTTTTTTCCCCCAGATACTCAGCCTACCTTGTGCTCTTGCTTGATTCCCTTACTGCTGTGCCTGCCTGTTGCTCGCTGCCTGCCAGCTACCTTCTTGAGATTCACACTTTTCTGAAAGGCTTGTGATGTGTCCCCCAGAACTCCCATTTCCACGAAGCCTGTTGGCTGTGTTGTCACCCCGTGTTCTGTGACCCTCTGCAGCTGCCTTTGCACTGCTGTGTTCTTGCTTGTTCCTGTCCGTGGATTTTTCTGCAGTGCACTCTACTTTTTTTCTCAGACATCCTTTCTTTTTCATTAGTAAGGTAACTTGAGGTTACGCAGCGTTTCTTGGTTTCTGTGGACTTCTGCCAAAACATTTGAATAAGGATAATCTGTGCAGTTTTTAAACCTATTTCCCAGTTATTGAGAGCTCTGTAAGAACGATGGAGCCAGGCAGCAGCACCCTTCCAAAGGAGTCTCAGTAAATGTTGACTACAAGATTCTGTATGGTTCTGCTGTGCATTTTACCTGAATTCTGATTTCACATTGAGTCAGAAGTTAGTCCTCTCAGTGAGTCTGGAAAGTTTTATTTTGTCATGGGCCTGACTGTGCTTTAAAAAAAAAATATCTTAAATTTATTGAAGCCAATTGCAAGCCATAAATTTGAAACTTAGTGTTTACGGTTGAAAAATACAGTTTTGAAACTGGCTCGCTGTGTTGCTGTACAAGTACAGGGGGAAACTGGAGATGAATGTGCACCTCCACTGTTTGGGTGTCTTCACTGGGATACTTTCATTGCAGAGTGACAGTAACACCCAGCCGATGCTTATGAAGGCAAAACATTGCACCTTTGTTTTCAGCACGTGTGCTAAAATAGACCTGCTGTCATTGAGGGGAATGGTGGTGTCTGAGCCATGAGACACAGTGCCCTATTTAGCTACCTGCAGAGTGTTTTCTTCTCTTTTGGTTCAATCGTGAAGTATTTTTTTCCCTTCAGTTTATTTTCTTTTTACTGTTTTATTTCTTCTTTACAAAATAGTATTTCTTAAGAGGTGATGATGGTTGGCTGGGATTATCAGCATAAACTGTGTGCCAACTGGAACTAAATCTGCTACTCTTGGGAGCTACATTTCTGATCCTGTCAGAGGTCTTGAAAGAAGCATAGTGGGGCAGCAAGATGGTGCTGTACACATCTTCACTGGAGAAGAGTATGTGGTTGCGATGCTCAGCACCTGAGACCTCCTGTTCAGCACAAGACATAGAATGGTGAAGGAGTGAAGTTAACCACATTTCCTGGGAGCCACCTTCCCTGGGCTGCTATAGAGGAAAGATGCCTATAGCTGGCTCTTACCGGGTTTATGCTCCTTCAGAGCTGATGGGTGTTTGCTCAGTGAAAATGCACAGTTTTTTGGAAGGGAACTCAAAGTCTGTGTCATGTAAGTGACTTTGAAGTTCCTAATTAGAAGAGAGTGATGCAACAGCCCTTAGTATGTCTGTGCTAGGCTTTTGAAAGCTCCCAGTAGCCAGCCAGCACCACTGTTCTCCAGCAGAGGGGCTGGCACTAGCTGCTCTGGAAGATGTTACCCAGTGCCCCACAGCCCCCACACACCAGGTGAAGGAAAAGCACACAACCCTATGCCTGTTCTGCAGGTAGGCAATGGCACTTGGGTTAAGGAACTGAGCCCAATACAGAAATAACTATGGATTTCAGTGGTAAAATCCTTAAAATATCTTTAATCCCAACAAGCTGATGAACCCCAAAGGCTGTGATTGTATTACAGTCAGATGAACTGTCCTGCTCATTGTCGTAAGGACGTCACTCATGTCATTTCCTTTGAGTCTGGGAATACAGCACTTTTAAATAGACTAAAGTAGTTATTTTCTTTAGTTATGCCTTGTTTGTAGGACTTGTGGGTGTCCCTTGCTCGCACACACTGGTATTGTTTGGGCAAGTCTCCAATACAGACAGCAGCCTTCAGGAAAAGGGACCTTTTTTCATGCTCAAAGCCATGTGAGAGACCCACTGCTCTACATGCGGTAGGAATCAAGTCTTGTGAAGGGCAAGTCATGAGGATTCCTGGCTTTGCTTCTGCTTGGCTGTAAGTGCAGGGAGGGAATTGATAGGATGGAATCTCTCCAGTCAAGATGCTCCTGAAAATGATTGTTCCTTTCTGACTGTGATTTGTCTGGAGTAGCTGTCACATTGCCACTGCTCCCTGTGACGTGCAAACAACAAAAAAGGGTTTCTTTCACATACCCTCTCTTTCTGAAAACAGTCATACTAGCTACTGTTAGCTCCTGTTGTGAGTCCTTGTCTGGATCCTGTTGTGTCCCACCTTGAGTTGCTCTTATGTAGAGGGTCCACCTTGAACCACATCCTGGGAATCATAATGTCAGAGGTTAAGAGACCCGAACTCTATTTTAACCACATTGTGTTTTAGACACAATGGGAGGGTTAAATAAAACCATTGACAAATCTGCAGGCAGTGAAACAAGTGACTCGATTTGGGGAGAAAAGACCACAAGACATTTTAATTCATTCCCCTCCCCCCTCAGAAGAAAAAATCCACAAGTGCTCCTGACAGACAGGCAAAGTTATCACACTGCTCCTACACTGAGCTGAGCTAAAATGTTCAGACCATCTTCATTTGAGATCATCGTGGTTGTCTGTCTTCTGAAATCTCTGTCCACGGACATTTTAAGAGTCAGTCTTGATCTTCATAAATCTCTATCTGAAGTAATTCAGATGGCCTGTCCAAGCAAACAGGGATAGATCAGTAGACCAGGACAGTTCCTCCTACTGTAACTTTTCTTCAGAAGCAGTGAGCATCTTCTCTCAGCGGCAGTGATGCAGCTGTGACCAGACATTGAAGCGGGGGGACTGGGCACGAAACTTTTATTTTCAAACTTTTCTGCAGAAAACACACAAATTAAACTTAAAATTCTGCTCAGCTATTAGAGCCTAACAGCTCCTAATGTAAAAAGTTGTGCTGAAACTTCCCAAGTGCCATCAATACAATCCAGAAGCCCTTGAGTGGATTAGAAGATAATGGTGTTTGCAGCACAGCCAGGCCAAGTCCCAGCTGTGCACACGCAGGACGTGTTTCATTTGTTCTATCAACTTTTGCCAAACAAGTGGCAGTTGAGAGCTGTGCACAGCAGCCCCATTCCAAGCTGAAGCTCCAGTGAAATTCCAAGATTCACATGAAAACCGTGAGATGTGGGAGGAATGAGCATTATGCTATCGAGTTAACTGTAGCTGATGTTGTGTTGGTCAGGTTTCAATACTGCTGTAAAGTTCCTGCAGTGCTCCTGAGCAGGAGATTGTCAGTGTTTTTCTAGGGATATCAGTTTTTGCTTACTGGGCACAGGATAATCTAATACTGGTACCTTTGGAAGGATAATAGATGTGAGATTCTTCCCCAGTCTGGAAGTAGGTTTTAACAATGGTCCTGGCACAAAGGCCGTAAAGAAAAGACCAAAGAAGCCGCTGGCAGGCAGTATTCCTGGAGGCTGGAAAAAGGAGTTGGTAGAGTTTCTAGTAAAAGCCTGGGAGTAAGATCCCGAAAAGTCCATTTTTGGCTGAGCCGTTGCTGTTATCCAAAGGGCTTTCAAAGAATGGCCTGGAAAGTCATTTCAGGTTACATAAGAGTTGTAGTCTTGGAAGGGGTCTACATGCATGTGGTTTTAGCAGGGGCAGGAATCCTGCTTTCTGGGAGCTCATGCAGAAGAGAACATGATGTTCCCTTTACAAGGAGGCTGCTTCCAGAACAGCTGCTGCACAGCTCTGCAGACCTCAGTGAGCCTGCTGTGCAGCTGGAAGGAGATGCTCTTTAGTTTTGTTCTTTTTATTTTTTGTTTAAATGAAGCTCTGGGCTCAACTCATTCATGTCAATGTTTGTATAGTCTTGTACAGAACAACTGTACGGAACAGCGCAGGATCGCCACTGTACCTGACGAACATCTTGACACCTTGCCTTTTTGCAGCCTCCTTTCCTTTGCAACAAGGCTGCTTGGCCTAAAAACTCTTCTTGCTCTCGCACAGGGTGTGAATTATGGATGAGTGGGCACCATCAGTTGTTAGCCCTGCTATAAGAAATGTGCCAGCACTGAGTTCCCATCCTAGCTGAAGGTGGGTGACAAAACCCTACTTCTGCTCTTTGCCCTGTGTGTGGAAATAGCTGCTGTTGCCAATGAGCATTTTGTTCCCTAGGATTTGTTCTTCCTCTGTTCAGATCAAAGTTAATGTAAATTTGGAAAGGATTGACCATGTACACACCCCTGTCCTGTACTGGCAGGAGGGAGGCAATTGCAAAGCTCAAACTGTATCCAGGGATGATTCCTTGGGAATTCTTCTGTAGTATACTTAAAAAAAAACCCCAAACCTTTTAAGCTTTTAGAATCTGGCTTTGGTTTATGAAAACAAGCCTGTTGGTCTAATTGAATTCCAGGTTTTGGTTTAGGTTGGCTCTATAACTTTTCAGTTGATAATTAACTATTTCCTCCTCTTAATCACCAGAGCAAATCTTTCTGTGTTCAAGTTACCTTAACACTCTAATTTCTTTGCTTTTTCTGTGCATCTCTTCATGCCAAGGACCCTGTGGGATTTGCTTAGGAGGAGGGATGCAAGACAACATCCTTTTGATCAGCAATTTGATAACCTTCCCTTGTCTGGAACTGGAGATCCAGCACTGTACGGAGGTGCATTTGTTTCCCTCTGGGTGTTTGTCTAAGCCTGAGTGGGACTGCATTATCATTTGTAAACAAACAGCTCTGCAGTGACCCAAGTGAACCAAAGACACATGAATGTTTTGCTGATGTGACATGGCTGGTTTCCAGGGTTGATCCCCCTGTCCTGTGCCCCTAATTAATGTAATAAACACACTAGTCAGCTGTTATTCTTGGCTGAAAGAACCACTGTTGTATTACTGTGACTTTTCGTTTCAAATATGAAAAAGGAAAGCTGGTTCTGTGCTGGTTTCTAAGCTCATTGAGCTGTAACGTTAACAGCATCTTGTTGCTGCAGCAACATTTGAGTGTGGAATTGAAGAAGATAACCTACTAACTGCTTCTTACCTTTTTTTTTTTTTTTTTGAGAGAGATTATGCAGGAGCAGGTCTAATGCTGGCCTGGAGTAGCAGGAAGCTGTGGCAGTTCATGTTAGGTGGTCATCACCAGCAGCTTCCCAAGACTGTTCAGACTCAGAAAGCCACCAATTCTGTGACACTCAAGAAAAGTGAACAAACACGTTCTCCTTAATTGTTAACAAAGGAGATTAATTTCATGGTGTACATGTGTTGTATGTGGTCCTTCCTGTGGGTTAATTGAAGCAGCAGTCAGCACATCACTCCACTCTTTGCCTTTTGTTTTGCTGTTTGCTTTTGCCTTTGTTTGTCAGTAACCGGCCTGGCTTTATTTCCTCTTCGTATCACAGGAGTAGGCATCACTGGAAGCCTCTTCCTCTGACACTATTATCAGTATGGAAGTGGAGTAGCTCTGTGCTTGGTTATCCACAGCCTTGAGGGCTTCTTGAGGCATCACTACCTCATGGTTTATCAGGACCTGCCCTTGTACAAGGGATGGTTTCCCAGGACTTCAAACCTCATTGCACTTAAATGGAATCCAGGCTGCCTGGATGCTTTGTGCATCTTTAACCTGTCTCCCTGGATAAGCTTTTTCTTTCATTTTGGAGACTTCTGGTACCACCCATTTTTGTGGGGCTGATGGTGATTCCATCGGTAATTTCAGCTGGCAAGAAAGAAGCAGAAATCCTGTAACGGTGAAGCCTTACGTAGGGTACCTCCTGGAAGCATGTTTGCTGCTGCCTTGCAGCAAACACAAGTTTGTCTCTATCTTTATTCTTCAGTTGTATTTCTGATTCCTTTCAATTCCTGTTTATTAACATGCCTTTGAGTAGGTTCTTAGCCACGCTTTATTGAGCAAAGTACTCTGCCACTGTGATGTTGGAGGAATTAGAGAAGAATTACACGGTGGCTCTTCAGTGCAAACTGGATCTGAAGAAATCTTGTAAATACTTCACATCTGGACTTTTTCTGGTGAACTTTGCCCACACACCTCTGTGGTCCCAGCTGTGTGGAGCTGTTTTGAACCTTCACTGGCATAACTGAATTTAATTATGTACAGCTTGCTAAATGCTGTCCCATGGCAAACCAGCACAGTGGTATTTACTGTGAACCTTGTGAAACTTTAGAGGCAGGGTGATTGCTCTGGCATTTGCTCTCACGTACACCAGCAGTTAGTTGAACGTGCTGTTGCTAGTGAGGCACACAGGATGGTAGGAATACTCCAAACCACTGGCTGAGTCTTCTGAACACCTTTTGAAAACTGCCTTGCCTCCTGTACTTTTTTCCCTAGCACTGTAAAAACAGATCTGTGCCCAAAATTCATGTGGTGCCCCTGGGAATGAGACTGGAGGTAAACTGCTAGGATGTGTATGGCTCTTGGTACAGAAAACCACATATGTGGCTGATGTCGCAGGGCACAGAGCTCCCATTGTTTGTGTAGCAGTCCCATCATTTACTGAATGCAGATGTAATTGTGCCTGGGTTAGAAAAGGAAGACAGCCCTGTGAAATTTCCATGCTATACACATCTGTCAGAACTAGAGATCAGTCACAGGGAGAAGGGTGATAAAGGAACTTTGTGAGGAGTTATGATCAGCGAGCCAGTGTGCTCCAAATAGAGTTTCCATAATCTTTGAAGAGACTGGAGAAATGGCCTAAGAAGAGGAGTGGATTCGTTATGGTAAGAACAAGGCTCTATGTCTTCAGGACAGGCCATAAGTAACAAGCCAGCAGTAGTACCAACTGCATCGTGGCATCAAGGGTGCCCTCTGCAAGTTTGCTGAAGACACCAAGCTGGGTACTGTGGTCAGCTTGCTGGGAAGAGAGGCCACCCAAAGAGACCTGCACAGGCTTGAGGACTTGGCCCATGGAAATGGCATGAGGTTCAACAAGTCCAAGCGTAAGATCCTACATGTGAGTTGGGGCAGTTCCAAGCACAAATACCTCTTGTTGGTGAAGGGACTTAGAGCAGCCCTGAGGACAAGGACTTGAAGGTGCTGGTGGATGAGAAGTCAGCCTGAGTCGGCAGTGTGTGAGGGCAGCTCAGAAGGCCAGTTGTGTCCAGGGCTGGATCAGAAGTGTCACCAGCAGGGCAAGAGAGGGGATTCTCCCCCTCTGCTCTTGTGAGACCTCACCTGAGTCTTGTGTCTAGTTGTGGATTTCCCAATAAGAGAAGGACATGGAGCTGTTGGAGCGAGTCCAGAGGAGGCCACAAGGATGATCAAAGGGCTAGCCCCTCTGGTATGAGGACACACTGAGGGATTTGGGGGTGTTTAACTGGAGAGGAGAAGGCTCTGGGAGGACCTTAACAGCAGGTTCCAGTACATGAATAAGCTCCAGAAAAACTGAAGAGGGACTTTTTGTAGGGGCTCTGCTGATAGGACAAGGAGTGACATTTTGAGATTTAGATTAGACGTAAGCAAGAAATTCCTTCTTGTGAGGGTGCTGAGTCCCTGGAACAGGCTGCCCAGGGAGGTTGTGGCTGCTCCATCCCTGGAAGTGTTCAAGGCCAGGTTGGATGAGGCTGTGGGCAACCTCGCCTGGTGAGAGGTGTCCCTGCCCATAGCAGGGGGTTGGAACTACATGAGCTCTAAAGTCCCTTCCAACCTAAACCATTCTCTGTTTCTCTGTCCTACTGCTAGAGATGATAACTGCATTCAGATGTTTTTACCACATGTGACATGAGCCTGGCAGGGGGACTGGACTAGATGGTCTTTCGAGGTCCTTTCCAATCGTTAATGTTCAGTGATTCTGTAAGTCGTGGTGATTCCTCTGTGGAATCCCATTTGTTACTCCCATCACCAGTGCAGACGACTGCAGATAACCCACCAGGGCAGTGCTGCCAGGCAAACTGAGTGACATTTTGATTTCTCACTGCCAGGTTATTGCCAGGAATTTCCCAACCAACCAGAGAAGATGCTGGAGCAAACAGTTATGTCTGTGTTCCATTTTAAATTGGGCCAAATTTGGATTCATGAGAATTTGAGAGCGTAGAGGATGTGGAAAGAAGGATGTTGTCCACTCAGCCATCTGGAGGGAAATGTAAAATTAGGTCACTGGAGATGCTGCATTGTGTAATAGTTAAAGCTCATGACTTACCTTCAAGACCTCCAGACAGAAAACATGTAGAGAGTGGAAGGCCAGATGTAAACAGTGAGTGTGAAAGGAATAGTAAAGCTGGCCTGGGTGCAGCATGATGTTCTGGTTTCGAGATCCTGACAGGGAGGATTACATTACTCAAACAGGAAGCTGTAGGAATGTTTCTCCATTGCCTGTCTTTCCAAGTCCTGGAAGTTGAGCATTATCAGCTAATTGTTAGGCGGGGCTGATGATGAGGAGATACTTGTCCTCTAGTTGCTATTCCTTGGACATCAGTAAGAACCACAATGGATGTTTGTGTCCCCTCAGCAGTCCTGCTTCATGAGCAACCAGCATGAGATCCTGCGTGCTCTCCTGTTTGGTGTGACTGAGCACCATTGGCTTGGTCTCTTTTGAAGCCTGAAAGAAGCAATCAGTGCTTCAGACCTCAGAAAGGGAATGTTCATCCACAATTTGGGCTGATGGATTTCCTCACCAAAGCCAGATGTGTTAGGAGGAAGCCTCAAAGACGGCAGTAACGATGCCCACACAGGTGTGCCTGTCAAACAGGAGCTTCTGACTGGTTGTTTCAAAGTTTTTAAAATTATAATAGCTCTCTGTTGAATAGAAACTCAGAAGGGTGAAAACTGAGTGGTTAGTCTTTGGCTGCTTTGTCCCCTGAGCAGCTCTGACAGCAGTGTTCTTCACGTGGTGAGAAGTCTGCTCCTTGTTGCCCTGTCAGTGTTGTTGGGTGAGGTGCTGAGTGATGCACCAGCAGCTCAGGAATGCCAAGACTCTAACATGTGTGTTGTGTCAACATTGCTACACAGCAATGTCTTTGTGGTGTGTCCCACATGAATCTCCCATTCCACTTACTCCCACTCTGTGTCAGCCTTTCCCTTCTTCTGCCCTGGTTTGAATGTGGCACGATACAGCAGTAGAATATTCACACAGGGGTATGAAGGCCCTTTGCTTCCTCCTCAAGACAGTTCTGGATGAAAGCTGATGTGCAGGACATATCTGATATCCTCTAGGCCTGACTGAAGAGGTGTCTGCACTGAGATGGAGGATCTTCCAAACCAGGAGGAGTAGTGGTGGTGTGGAATCCTCTGCTGTAGAATGAAGTGTCTGGAGAGGGACCCTCCTCCTTCTCAGTGAGATTTGCTGTGGAATTATGTGTAAATGGTTAATGCTTGTTTCTGTCTCATAAAACTTGGTGCTCTGCCCAGCAGGATTTTGTGGTATCAGGACATGTTTAAAATGGACTTGCCTGAGACTGCTGTGTGCCTGGGAGGGAGCTCTGGGCATTCCTTTTCCTGAAGCAGCCAGCAATGGTCCAGGGACCTTCAGTGAGCCAAACACCTCCTCAGCCATGGAGGCAGCTACTCAAGCTTGTGACCAAACTGATCCTTCCTGGGGTTGACACTGTTGCTTGTGGAAGGGGGTTCTGTAGCCAGTGCTCCCAGTGCACTGGACTTGAGCTTTCTCTTTTGAAAGACGTACAGAACTGGGGCTAATCTGAGCATCTGAATTCAGTTTCTGATGTGGTGATGACAGTATGCAGGAAAGTGTGAACATTTAACTCTGATTAAAGCTTCTCCCCTGAAAATGATGTTGACATTTTCAAAGGAGGCTGCTTGCTTTTGAAGACAGGGAAGTGAATGATGATTCCTCGCAGTGATTGCATCTTTCTTATGATCTTGGAAATTATCTCACTGGCTCTTCAAAGGGCCTTAACCCTTTAGTTTGTCATGGACTCACAGAATCATAGAATTGTTTAGGTTGGAAAAGACCTTAAAGATTGTCAAGTCAACCCTCAACCCAACTATCCCAACCCACCCAACTATCCCAACCCACTGCTAACCCCTGTCCCTGAGCTCCCGATCTCCCCAACTGTAAAACACGCCAGGGATGGTGATTCAACCCCCTCCTTGGGCAGCCTGTTCCAAGGGCTGAGGGCCCTTTCCAGGGAGAAGTTTCTCCTGAGGGCCACCCTGAACCTTTCCTGTCACAACTTGAGACCATTTGCTAGTGTCCTATCGTGTGTTCCTTGTGAGAAGAGGCCAAGACCTACCTCTGTGCAACCTCTTTTTAGTTGATTGTAGACAGCAATCAGGTCTCCCCTCAGACTCTTTTTCTTCACACTAACCAGCCTAGAGATTTTCAAGTACAAAAAAGCCACCGTGTCCATTCCCTGCTCACACTGGATCTTCTGACTGCTGGTGCCAGCAAAGTTGCATTTGCAGCCGCCAGCAGCAAGAGGATGTTTGTGAGCAAAACCAGTGTCATTTCCTTTTTCTGTTTAAGCCTGATGCTCACCAAAGAATTTAAATGAGATAGCAGGGAGCTCAGAGCTGGTTCCAGGGTGGGTGATGACAGGCTCATTTGAGCCCTGAAAACTTCATTGTTCTCTGCTGCCTGGATTTCTGCATTATGTGCCACGAACCTTGTGGAAGCCAAGAGCAGGAATTATCCGGCACCTGTGATTTTGATGTACGTTTGAGTGAGGATGAGGGTGTGTCTGCTTTGGCCTCCCTTTTGCAATTAGAATCATAGAATGATTAGGGACTGGAAACGACCTTGAAAGATCGTCTAGAACAATTCTCCTGCCACAGCAGGATTACCTAGACCGAGTCACACAGGAACACATCCAGGAGGATCTTGCACGTCTCCAGTGAAGGAGACTCCACAACCTCCCTGGGCAGCCTGTTCCAGTGCTCCGTCACCCTCACTGGAACAGGTTGCCTGGGGAAGGAGTTAAGGCGCCATCCCTGGAGATATTCAGGGGAAGTCTGGAGAAGGCTCTGAGACCTGACCTCGTGAGGATGTCTCTGCTTCCTGGAGGGGAGTTGTACTAGATGACCTTTGGAGGTCCCTTCCAACTCAGGTGATTGTATGATTCCAAGACTGTATGTTGTAACCTAGTGGTGGGTCTCATAGGGAAATTCCTTCCATACAGCTGGATGAACATTTCTGCAAAGTTTTCTCTGAAGCTGTTTGGTCAGGTGCCCTCTTCATAAGTGGGAGATTGGATTAGTCCTATTAGTAGAGGGGTCATTTTCAATTTGATGTGGTGACTCTGGCCAGAAAGGTGTAGGAAATAGTTAGGGTCGTTTTCTGTGTTCTGTAGTCTTGCATTGGACACTGCCCAGCATTCTTATTTTATCAGGTAGATGCTGTTGTTTCTGGCAAAACAGGGCTGATGAAAGGCACACCTTGGCTCCTGGTTAGGAGGGAGTCCTTCTTAGGAGTCAGGGACTCCTGCAGTACCACTAACTGGCTAGGACCAGGTTGCAAGAACTTGTAAAATTATTTGGAGCTGGTTGGAGAAGTAAGAAATAAAATAAGAAATTAGAATGAGTTGCAGATGTGTGTTGTAGATTTTTAAATTGGGAATCCTGAGTTGAATGTGAATTGCCTAAGTTGAACCACATTAAGAGCCTGAGAAACACCAGGTCCATGGGAATCCTGTGCTGCCTGGCACTGTGTCCAGAAGGCTCTGTTTTTCAGGCTAGACACCACATTTTCAGCTAGAGACTGTTTGGGTTCCAAGCAGATTCTTTTCATTTTGTTTTAAGCTAAACTAAAAAAAAAAAAACCTGCATCCACCAGCCAGGAGAATATTTGGCTTTTGTTTCTTTACCAGCTGGTTTTGTTCTCAGAAACTCATTTTAGCTCCTGGTGTGTTTCTGCAATTTGTAGATTATGAGCTGCAGGAGCAGCCGATGGGCTGCTGAGTGCACCCTTGGTACGGAGCCACCTGTGAGTCCAGCAGCTGTGTGTCAGCAAGGGCAGGCCAACAGTTTGTCAGTCATTCCTAGAAAGAGGGAGGTTTTGGGTGAAGGTTGCTAGACAAGATCTTGTGATGAAGCAGGCTGCTTTCGGCAACTCCTGCTTTGTAAGAAGGCTTTCACCAGCTCCTGCTGTATCTTGAAGTTGGCCCTTTCATGGAACGGTGGGCAGTGGCCACTGCTTGGGAGCAGATTGGCACAGAGCCAGTAAAAGGTCTACACATATCCCAGATTCCCAGACTGGTAGGGGTTGGGAGAGACCTCTGGATACCATCTAGTCCAACCCCCATGCTAGAGCAGGATCCTCTAGAGCAGATTTCACAGGAACAGTCCTGGGGGTGTGGATTGTCTCCAGAGCAGAGTCTCACTGTTATACACTGAGCTCTTAGTTTCACCTTCCTGCCTTTCTTTCCTGCTCTGGAAAGGCTGCTCAGCCCCACTAACTCTCTGGCTGGAAAGTTGCTGTCCTTGCTCCTTCCCACCTTTCTCTTCTCCTACAACTGGGTTCCTTCCTTTGGACTCTTGCTGCCAGCCCTGGTAAAGTGACCTGGTCAGTAGGGTGCTTGCAGGCCCAACTCTTGCCTCCTGGCAGCTATAAACCCAGAAGCCAGGGTGGTATTTGTTGAGATGCTTCTTATCTCAGGCATTGTTTTACCTTTCCTGCTTGTTCCCTTAACAACAGCTTTTGATGCAGTTCTATAGCAAGGAACGGATCACATTCCTGCACAGAGGCAGGCACCCATGGCAGGGAAAACAATGTCGTTATCTCCCAGTTATTGCTCGTGGCGTCAATATTGTTCTTTGTTTCGCTGCTCTAAGAATGAGAAGGAAAAAAGCCCAGCTCGGACCTCTAATGGTGCACACGCCTGGCCCATCAGCACAGGTCCTCTCTGAATCCATTTGCTTTCCAGTTTCTCCTCTTTGACCTCAGCTCAGTTCGTTTGCTGTGGAGCTGTGATTTGCACCGTGTGCTTACTCTGCAGTGTGGTGTGAGTGCTTCTGTGCCTGAGCTTGTGCATAGATTTGCTGCTGTTTCAGTACTGGTGTTTGGATGAGGAGCCAGGGATTGTGGCTTAATCCTAGCAAGGGCTCTAGCTGGATCTTCACTCCAAGGAATCTTTTTTCAAAGGCATTAGTGGGTTTTTTCCTGCAGAATTAATTTTTGGCACAGAATGATAGAAACATCATTTAGATTTCAAACACAAGTAGCCTGAAATGCCACAGTGAAGGATGCCTGTGCATCACCAACCTACCACAGCGTGGGTGTAAGTTATGGCAGGCTTTCATTACGTGACCACATAGCAACTTTTTATGTTCCAAAGAACTGTTGCCTTTCAAAGTATTGAAGATGGATGTGCTCTGGGGTGTGGAGTTAAGAAAGCTCTTGTCTGTCAAAACTCTGCCTCACTTGTTCCTGTGACTGGAGGGTATGGGATAACCAGGTGGTGTGTTGCAGGAGAGAAGGGAATAATGCAGCAAAAAAACTCCCCGCTTCTGTTCTTATTGGCCCCGCAGAGATCTCATACAGAGACAGCTGGTATGAAGCTGATCACACTCAGAGTGATTGTTCAGAGTTCCTAGTAAATTATCGCTGAAAGGTGATGTGACTCTTTGGATAAGGATGAGTAAAGGCAGTGTCAGGGAAGTAGGATTGGTGAAAGAGAGCTGGGATGAGGGAATCCTTTTCTGGGAGGAGAGAGCCTGGTAAATAGTCTATGACCTGTGGAACATCATCAGTGCATAGAGGAGGAGGTTTAAATTGCACAGTCTGCTTATTACCAGCAGTGGGATTCGCTAATTCTATAAATTTTCCTGCCATCCTGGTTGGGATAGTTTAATAAAAGGTATTGGATGGTAAATCTAGAGCATCATTGCTGTGTCAGGACCACTGGTGTGACCAAGCTGAAAACCTTGTAAAAGTAGAACATGAGCCCTAAGTTCTTGAGATCTCAAAGTGCTCCTTATTGCAGTGGAATTCAGTTTCCCAGTCAACGGAAGGGACCTCGAAAGGTCATCCAGTCCAATCCCTCCGCCACAGCAGGATCCCCTAGATCCAGTTGCACAGGAACATATCCAGGTGGGTTTTAAAAGCCTCCAGAGAAGGAGACTCCACAACCCCCTTGGGCAGCCCTTTCCAGTGCTCTGTCACCCTCACCATGAAGAAGTCCCTTCTCAGATTGATGTGGAACCTCCCATGTTCCAGTTTACACCCGTTGCCCCATGTCCTATCACCAGATGACACTGAGAAGAGCTTGGCTCCATCCTCCTGACTCCTACCCTTTACATATATTTAGAAACATTAATGAAGTCACCCGTCAGTCTCCTTTTTTCCAAGCTAAAGAGCCCCAACTTCCTCAGCCTTTCCTCATAAGGGAGGTATTGTACTCCCTTCATCATCTTCATGGCTATGTGCCAGGCTCTCTACAGCAGTTCTGTGTCCTTCTGGAACTATGTGGCCCAGAAGATGTTGACTGTCAGTGCTGGCTGTCTCACTTGTGGGTTGAAGGTTGTTTTGGATGTATGTCTCACTTGTGCTGTTGTTCCCACAGCCCTATAAATGCTGTGCTCGGATAAAGTTGGTGTTTATTACGCTGGACTTTATGTCACGTTCCTTCCTTGTTTCAAATGAAGTATTTGTACATGATCAAAAGCCCCTCAAACTCCGCAGACATGAGCTCTGCAGAGCACTGTGTCTTTGCAGAGTCTCTACCGATGTGCTTAGTTTTTTGCTGCCAAAACTCCAGCCTCTCTGTGTGCCACTTGCTGCAGGTTGCTGCTTTCACCGCGCGGTGGCTCCTCCAAAACCCATGGTAAATGCAACAGCCAAGAATGCAAAGTATTTTTCAGGGATAATGTACTTTTTAAAAAGAAAATCCAGCGCAGAGGTTGTTGAAGACTCAGACCAGTGTTCCACAAGCTGTGTTAACGCTTGTGAGAGCTGTCATTTCCTCATTTGTGTTCACTTTTTTGAATTGTCAGGTTTGGAGATGGGTGGTTACTTAACAGCATAAGAATCTGCGCCATCCCGAATGCTCCAGCGGTTTACTCCTCCAGCACATCTGTTGTGCTCTGTCTTCCTTTGTCCTGCAAAATCCCTTTGCTCTGAAGTGAATCCCACAGTATCAAGACAGGGGAGACTTTTGGGTTTGGGGTATTTGTTTTGGATGAAGAGCTGCTCATTGTAATCTTTTAAGGTCAAATTCTCTTCTGTCCAAAACATGATCTTACTGAGGCCTGGGCAGCTTGTGAGGGGGGAAAAAGATGAGCCATTTACTTTTGATTTTTGTCTTACTAAGGCTGATGATTGTTTTAATTATCCATTGTTCTTGTTTGTGACCTTACACTGGAATTGTTCAGTGTGAGTTTAGAAAGATTCCTGCTTTTATGTGAGGAGGGTGTGACTGGGAGGAAATGTTTGTTCAGTTGGGTGGAACGACTTATCTTTTGGTGTTCTTGCTTTGCGGGGCATTCATCTTTGGCTGAACGCTGCAGGATCATTTAGGGAATTCTTTATTGCCCCTACAAGGAAAATGGGATTTTGGGTTTAGCAAATTGAATTTTCTGCTTCCCTAAAACCTCCAGGTGATCCTGTGCTTGAAGGATGCAGAGATGCTGTTAGTACTCAGCTTCTACTATATAGGAAAGGAAAAGAAGAGGGTGGAGGGAAGGGACTGGGCCAACCTAAAATGCTGCAGAGCTGCCCTCTGCAATCCAAGTCTTGGATTGTTCAGCAGAGCTGTGAGACAGTAACCAAAGGTGTTTTAATGAACAAGGTATTAAAATTGACACTCGGGAATTTGTAGCTGGTTCCTTTCTGCTTTGTATCTTGAGGAGTTAAATTCCTGTGGGGTGGAGTCAAGGCTTTGATGCAATAGTGGAACAAAAATGCTGCCAATTTGGAGTCCATGGCTTTAGTGACTGGTGGTCCTGCTGCCTGATCCACAACAAATGGACAGTTCAAGCTGTAGAACCAATTTGAAAGTTTTTTTAGAAGCTCAAGTTTAGTGTTTTATTTTGCAGTAACCTAATTGTATTGAGGGGTTGAGTTTCAGATCAGCATGTTCCTAGATGTACCACAGCCCATGTTAGGAGCACTGCGCCTTCAGAACTGACCCTGGTGGGACAAGAAGCAGTGAGACACATGCTCAGCTGCCTGTACCTCATGTGAGTGAGGTACAGTAGAGATGAGAAAGTGTTAGGTACATGTCTCAGTAACAGCCATTCTGGAAAGCTTAATAGATGTGAAGGTTAACGACTGTGCTGCAGGCCTGCTATGATCATAAAAGTTCTTTTATAACCTGCATTGGTCTGTGATCATTAATGAAATAATTCTCTAAGTGGCCCCTTATTAATTTGCTGGTGTTGGAGTGGGTACACTCAGACAAGTGTTTCAGAGATGAGGCTGGACTTCCCTGCTTCTTCAGGAAGGAAAAATACATTGACAGATAATTTTAATGATCTGTGTAACTTCCTTTGTGTTAATTTCTCAATTCCAAGTGCAACCGATTGTGAACAGGTTTATGTTTAACATCCATATGGGGATTTTGACTGATGTGTTTAGGGCAGAGAAGGAACAACATAACCAGAGAGTTGACTTTTTATTTTAGTGAAGACTTCAATTCCTTGATGCTAGTGAGCAGTATAAATAAAATAAATTGAACAAAACAGCTTAGATGAAGGAGTGAAGCAGTAGCCAACAGAAATCAGTTATTGGTGCAGACCATGCACATTGGGGAACAGATGTATGCTTCAGCTTCTTCAAACCATCACCTCTTGTTTTAATCAGTAACGTGCTTGGTGAAAATAAACCAAACTCCTGAGGGAGGGGCGAGGGAACAAATTAATGATGTCCCACTTTGCATTAGAATCTCATTGTTTGTGCAGTGATGAGGTATCAGTCAAAAAACAGCAGTTCCCAAAGCACAATGCTGTTTCTGATTCCAGCTAATGGATGTCATAGGATCATAGGATGTTAGGGGTTGGAAGGGACCCAAGAGATCATCGAGTCCAACCCCTTAGACTTCATTCCTTAGACAGTGTCTGATTGGTATTCAGCAGGGTTCCATCAGTTCTTTAGGCTTCCTCTCATTACTGTTGGTGCCATGACAAACATGCTTACAGTCATGGAATCGTTTAGGTTGGAAAAGACCTTTAAGATCATCCAGTCCAACCATGACCCCAGCTGACCCAACCCACTGCTAAACCCTGTCCCTGAGCTCCAGATCTCCACAACTGTGAAACACAGCCTGGGGTGGCAATTCAACTCCCTCCCTGGGCAGCCTGTTCCAAGCCCTGAAGACCCTTTCCAGAAGAAGTTTTTTCCTAATGTCTGACCTGAACATCCCCTGGCAGAGCTTCATCTGTTCAGGTGTGTGTTTCAAAGTAATTTCTGATTCCTCTGGCTGTGAAGAGGTGGGAAATGTGCTTACCAGCATGTTCTCAGGGGGGTTGCATGCACAGCAGGCTGAAGCACATTTAGCTTGGTCTGAAGATGCTTCTAATGAGAATTTCTGCCATGATTGTGAAAAACATGTTTAAAACAAAAAGGCTTAATTGAAACTTCTTGTCTTGGATGTGTTTTGCAATGCAGTGATTTTAATTTTAGTGAAATATGGACATTGTGAAACTACAGAGATCTGAAAATGGGCATGAAAATAAAGGAAATTGAAAATGTGTTTCCTTCACACACAGCTTGTGCAAGTTGGTGTTAAACCAGAGTTGCAAAAGCAGAGTGTGATGACTCTTAGCTGAAGCAGATAATAAACCTTGAAGAACTTGGGGGATGCACTTCTTCCTGTAGAGTAGCCTTAGTGGTCTTTGGAGAAAGAAATCCGCTGTGATAGAAATATTTGCTTTAATTTCAGAGCTGACTGTGGTGGAGTCCCTATCCCTGGTGGAATTTAAAGGACCTGCAGCTGTGGTGCTGAGGGATGTGGTTTAGTGGTGACATGGCAGTGCTGGGTTAATGGTAGGACTTGAAGAGCCTAGAGGTCTCTTCCAGCCAAAGACATTCTGTGTTGCTATGATTTCTAGTTGAGTTCTAATAAGGTCTTCATTCTGGCCCACCACCGTGCTCTCTCTCTGTTTCTTTTGGATCCACAAAATTTTCCATGCACATCCCAAAGGAGAGGACCATTGTGCAGTTGGGTCTGTCAGCACAATGTCATTTACTATGAGTACAGGAACAGGAGGAAGGCAGCACACAGGGCAAATAACTGGTGATAGAGTCAAATCACTGTTGTTGATGTGACAGGTTCAGGACAATCTGAACCTTGGGCAATATTTGCCTTGCCTGGGCATTCCCAAATGCAAACACTTGCTGGGTGGAGAACACATTGAGAGCCATCCCAAAGAAGAACTCAGAAGTGTTGGTGGATGAGAAACTCAGCGTGAGCTGACAAGGTGTGAGGGCAGCTGGAAAGGCCCACTGTGTCCTGGGCTGGATCAGAAATGTCACCAGCAGGGCAAGGGAGAGAGTTCTCCCCCTCTACTCTGCTCTTGTGAGATCTCACATGGAGTCCTGCATCCAGTTCTGGAGTCACCAATATAAGAAGTACATGGAGCTATTGGACCGAGTCCAGAGGAAGCCACAGGGATGATCAGAGGGCTGGAGAACCTCTGCTCTGGGGACAGGCTGAGGGAGTTTGGACTGTTCAGCCTGGAGAAGAGAGGGCTTTGGAGGGATCTTAACAGCAGCTTCCAGTGCCTGAAGGGGCTACAGAACAGCTGAAGAGGGACTTCGTGGACGAGACTCTAGTGACAGAACAAGGGAAATGGTTTCAGACAAAAAGAGGGGAGATTTAGATTAGACATATGCCAGAAATTCATCCCTGTGAGACAGTGGAACAGATTGTCCAGGGAGGTTGTGGCTGTGCCATCCCTGGAAGTGTTCAAGGCCAGGTTGGATGGGGCTGTGGGAAACCTGATCTCGTGAGACGTGTCGCTGCCCATGGCAGGGGTTTAGAAATAGATGATCTCTCAGGTCTTTTCCAACCCAAATGATTTTCTAATTCTGTGCTGTGCTGCTCTGTGCCCTGATGTTAGAGAGCTCAGAGGTTTGGGTGCTGCAGCACGTGCTGCAGAGCTCCAGGGCCCACAATAGCAGGCATGGGCAACACCTGCTCTTAAATCCCAAATGTGGGAATGGGCTCTCAGATGGGTAAAACACAACAAAAAATGAGCGGAGGAGGAAGCTGGTGACCTTGTTATTGGGTGAGGAGTGAAGGAGATGAAAGCATTTGCCTTCAAGGCTCTAACTATGACCTGCTTGTCTGCAAGGTCTTGTGCTTGGCTAAGGAGACACCCCCTCGGTGGTTGATGTTTGTTTATAGAAATGTTAGACCCTTGTGGGTTGCTCTTACCTGGGGAACCTTCTCATATTCAGGCTTTCGGGACAAAGCTGGACTCGTCTGATGCTTGTGGTCCTGTCTGCCTAACTGCCTGGCATTTGGTACTAACAGAGTAGGTGTTGCTGGACTCATCTGATGCTTGTGGTCCTGTCTGCCTAACTGCCTGGCATTTGGTACTAACAGAGTAGGTGTTGCTGGACTCATCTGATGCTTGTGGTCCTGTCTGCCTAACTGCCTGGCATTTGGTACTAACAGAGTAGGTTCAAGGAGAGGAAGATGTCTCGGGTCCAGCCGAATTCTATGGAAAATCAATTCCCCCCTTTCCAGCCCAGAGAGTGGTATAATCCTGGGCAGGGGCAGTCGAGACAAGTGATGCCTCCTTTCGTACGAGAAAAGAACTCAAACAATGAAGGCAGAGATTTAATAGCTGCGATTGGAGGGCGCATGCAAGTCTGTTCAAAATCTGCTGTAATTTGGCATGAACTTTGATTTCCTGCCAACCTGAAAATGTGGGTCAGGAAAAACAGGTACTACAAGGGCTGTCTGATTGCTGTAGTGTTGCTGCTACACCAGTGCTCTGCTGTTTTTAAAAAAGAAAAATCACAGAATCACAGAACATTAGGGATTGGAAGGGACCTGGGAAGATCATCCAGTCCAGTCCCCCTGCCAGAGCAGGTTCACCTAGACCAAGTTGCACAAGAACATATCCAGGCGGGTTTTAGATGTCTCCAGAGGAGACTCTACGACCCCCTTGCGCAGCCCGTTCCAGTGCTCTGTCACTCTCACTGTGAAGAAGTTCCTTCTCATATTTATGTGGAACCTCCTATGTTACAACTTGCACCCAGTGCCCCTTACCCAATCACTAGATGACAGTGAGAAGAGCCAGGCTCCATCCTCCTGACGCCCACCCTTCACAAATTTATAAACATTAATGATACTGTACAAGAAAACCAGGAGAACAAAAAAAAGATCTTTATCTAAATGCAGTGTATTCATACATGGAAAATGTGTGTTTCATGCTTGACCAACCTGACTCATGCTTGACCAACCTGATAGCCTTTTATGAGGGTGTAACCAGGTGGATGGATGAGGGCAGAGCCATGGATGTCATCTATCTTGACTTAAGAAAGGCATTTGACACGGTCTCTCACAGCATCCTTGCAGCCAGACTGAGGCAGTGTGGCCTGGATTTTCGGGCAGTGAGGTGGATTGTAAACTGGCTACAGGGTAGAAGTCAGAGAGTGGTNTTGTGTCCAGTTCTGGGCTCCTCAGTTCAAGAGGGATGTGGAGCTTCTGGAGAGAGCTCAGTGTAGGGCAACAAAGATGATAAAAGAGGTGGAGCACCTCCCTTATGAGGAGAGGCTGAGGGAGCTGGGTCTCTTTAGCTTGGAGAAGAGGAGACTGAGGGGTGACCTCATTAATATCTACAAATATGTGAGGGGTGGGTGTCGGGAGGATGGAACTGGGCTGTTCTCGGTGTCATGTAGTGATAGGACGAGGGGCAATGGTTTTAAGCTGGAACGTAGGAGGTTCCACATCAACCTGAGAAGAAACTTCTTCATGGTGAGGGTGACGGAGCACTGGAACAGGCTGCCCAGAGGGGTTGTGGAGTCTCCCTCACTGGAGATATTCAAGACCCGACTGGATGGGTTCCTGTGTGACTTGGTTTAGGTGATCCTGCTGTTGCAGGCAGATTGGACTAGATGATCTTTCGAGGTCCCTTCCAATCCATAATGATTCTATGATTCCTTGGATAGAGATCAAAATGGAACCAGAGCTCTTGGCATTTAATACTAGTGGGTCAGTTATTTGCATGCATACCTCCTTATTACTGAATTCTTTAACAGATTGCTCAGAAAATAACGTTATGTTGATTATCTAGCAGTCACACATTCATGTATTCATACCTTTAAGATAAGGTTTTGTGGCATGATTTCTTGGTTTTCTTAATCAATGCTTTTAACACGTTGTTGATTTTATACTTTAATGTTGGCTGTGTGAACTGTTAAAGATTGATTAAAACGTAAATATTTTCAAATGTGTTCTAAAACTAACTAGCAAGTAAAAACTGAATGTTGTGTTTCTGTCTCTTGCCTTTGACACTGATTTAAACAGAGAACCATAAAAGAATATTCATTGTAGCAATAACTGATGAGGTTGGTGAATTTTGATCTTCTGACATACAGTCCTTCAAAGGCTTGTTCATTAAAACAACATGAATAAAGCCCCTGATTTATAAACCTTTAAATTTAGAAAGGCAGGCTTGGCTTCTGCTTTTTCCAGCAGCTCTTCATTCTTCCTGTAGTGTGTGTTTGGGAATCTGAATGCTCGTCTGCATGGAGAGAGGGTGAAACACTCCCAGTTTGGAATGTTGGATGTTTTTCCGAGCAGTGCAGGCTGGACTGATGAGCGTTTTGATCCCTTCCCTCCAGAGAGCTCTAGGATGCCATGTGGCCCCATTAACTTGGCTACTCCAGGAACAGATTGAAAGCTGCTATTTTCATGGATATTGTTTAAATCTTGGCTGCAGCAATGAAGGAACACCAGGGAAGGGAGAAATAAAAGGGAAAAGGGTGAGAAAAAAGCCTTCAGACCAGTGTTGCCATTGATTTTGTTACAAATATGGACATTTTTGCAGTTTTCCTGGGATAACATCATTTTGGCTTTGATGTATTCCATTTGGGATGTTCTTACACTGACTGAGTTCAGCCTGGATGAGAAGAGGAACATACTCAGATTTGAGCATGGCTCCATAAAAGTCTGTTTTGGTGGTAGGTTCAAAATAGAGTGGTTTTGCATTTTTTTCCTGCCCTGGCCATGATGAGGTGCAAAAAGCAACAGACTTTGTATTGTATGGGCTGTCTGCTGGCCTCTGTCCTGTCTGAGCACAAGTCTCATCACTGCTGTGTCTCCTTTGGAGGAGCTTTAAGCCAGCTTATCTAAGGTAGGACTGGGTGAAGTCAGAGCTCCAGACTGGATGATCTTTTGAGGTCCCTTCCAATGCCTAATGTTCTGTGATTCTGTCAGGCCCTACCTGGATGCTTAGTGAATGTTTTGGTAATTCTGATGATGCCACTGGTGATGGATTAGTCTGCAGAGGGCCATGGTGTCTTGAGTTTTCTTTTGATTGGCACTGAAGGGTTTTCACATTTGGGTGTACCTCCTCTTCTTCTACGGCAGCTCCTCATCAGTCAGACCAGCAGAAACATATGAATCTCCTGGTTTTCCTGGCACCATGTTAGGGTGGATAGATGCCACTGGAGCACCCTGGAGGAAAGCAGCACACTGTCCCAGCCACACTGTGTTTCTTTCATGGGAGTGACAGTTTGCAGAATCTCTGTGTTTAAAAAGTGGCTCCTTTTGGTATCAGGCTATGGCATTTGAGGTAGAAATTTCCAATACAAGTTAGAACTTACAATAGAATATGTACAGATTGCTGCTGGTGAAGTAGGGAAAGAGAAACTTGCATGAAGGAGAACTATGATGGGCAGTGGCTTTTGTCCTTGTTCTATGTTTGGGGTAAAGGGTGACCAGAGTGCTTTCACTGAAGTCTGGTGAGGGGGCAACTCACACAGTGAGGAGATGCCCTGACCAGCCTTTGGATTTTGCATCCTGCAGAAAGACTGTCCTCATTTCATGAGAAAATGGAATCACAGAAACATAGAATCATTTAGGTAGGAAACAACCTTTAAGATCAACCAGTCCAGCTCTGAATCCAACTGATCCAACCCACCACTAAACCCTGTCCCTCAGCTCTAAATCTCTATGATTCCGAAACAGGGCCAGAGATGGCAATTCAACCCTCTCCCTGGGTTCTTCTTATTCCAAGGCCTGAGGGCCCTTTCCAGGAAGAAGTTTTTCATCAGTGCCAACCTCAACTTCCCCTGTGCAGTTTGAGGCTGTTTCCTCTTGTTCTGTCACTTGTTCTTTATGAGAAGAGACCAACCCCCACCTGTCTACACCCTCTTGGTCAGGTAGTTGTAGACAGCAATAAGGTCTCCTCCCCTCAGCCTCCTTTTCTTCAAAGTAGTTTCTGTTTAACTGTGACATGTCCACACACCACATCGCTCTCAGATAAGCAGTTCCCTTGGGCTGGAGATCATCTTTCAGAGTGTGACTTTTGGAGTTGCAAACGTTGATGAACAGCTTTTGTCGCTCTGTGTGAGCAGATGCTTGGCCAAGCCTGGTGCCATCTGATCAGAGCTTTAGCATTTGCAAGTTCTTTCTTCCCTGGTACCAAAGCTAAAAGAGGGCACTGGAAACCCTTTCCTTGTAGCAGCTTTTGCCATTTGCAGATCAATGTAGTCTTAATTGTCAGTTCTATCCAGGAATCGCTTCGTTTTCCCTCTTGATTGTTTGCTAAGCCCTTCAGAGTCCCGGGGACTCATTGCTGAGCGGTATCAGCTGGATTGTTGGTGTCTCTGAGGCATTATTGTCTGAAGCTTGGCTTCTGATGCTGCGTGCCACAGCGCAGCGCTGCAAGTGGGGAGCAGTGACAGATGAGCAGAGGCTTCCTGGCGAGCAGGCAGCGCATCCCCCAGCTGTTTAGAAGAATTGAGGGAGAAAAAAGGGAGAAAGGCAGATTATCCCATTATGTTTACAGGGCATCGGTCACACAAACAATGTCTTCTTTGACAAGAGGATTGTTTAATTAGTTAAGGTCTTGATAAAGAGATGACTAAACATACAGTGCTCTCTGAAGGCATCTGCCTCTTAGTACAGCAGGCACGTCCTCTGCACTAGTGGTGTGTTTTGCCTCACTCCCAAGGAGTGCCAGAGGTCCCCAAAGCCCCATTGTAGCTCTCAGAGCAGGTTACTCTGAGCACGTTAAATTGGATTTCTGTTAGCTGGAGGAACAAAATTATAATGCAGTTGCCTGTGGTCTAGTTCTGAGTATTCAGACAGAGCAAGGTCATGTAAGTTGTACTTGGACAGGTGTATTTTTTATGTTTGTATCTGCTGTCCTCACTCCTCTGAACAGCTTTTTCCTGCCTCCTTTTTTCTTGTTCTAGCTGTGACCAGCGTTGCAAGGTTAGATTCCTTCTCACAGTCTCTGAGCTCAACCAGAATGAGCATCTGTGTGAGAAGATTTAATAATTGTGTGTGGGTTAGTACGTGTGAAATGAAGGGGCTGGAGATGTATGTTGCAGTGCACAGCACAGTATTACATCAGCTTTGCCCTGCTTCTGAGTTTAACCATAAAATCCAATGGGAGATAGAGAAAGAATGAAGAGAGAGTGAATTGAAGCAGTAAGTGGCAACGCTGGTGTCAGCTTTGATTGCGGTCTGCATCTTCTTAAAACCAAGCAGTACACAAAAGTACAACCAACATCTAGTCCCTTGTAAAGTACTCCATCTCAGTGAGTAAGACACAAGTAACAGCCCCTACATTCACCATGGGTTTCTTGCTTTTAAGTTGGCACCTGACTTTGTAAGTGATCCAGACAGATGATTGCATCCATCCCCTTCTGGTGATCAGAGACCATGTGGTAGCAAATACAACTATTCTGATGGGAGTCACCTACAGCAGTTGCGTTGCTGTATCCCACCCCTCAGCCAGCACTCAGCAGCCACTTAGTTCTTGGTGCCTGTTTGTAAGGTTGGAGCCTCCCGGGAATTTTGGTTCTATTTTGTGACCACAGAACAAATCTTCCTCAAGTGTCAGAGAGTGGGTGTCATCAGCTGTTCAGTTACAGCCAGACATGGGATGGATCAAACATTTTGAATTCATGAGGGGACTGGGATTAAGTATCAGGACTGACTGTCCAGCACTAGGAACAAACTGCTGCTGTGTCTTCCGGTTATTGATTTCAGCCCTGCCAGCTTCCTCTGTGTTTGCTGAGTGGGACAAGGTGGGTGGCTGAGCCATGCATCAGCAGCCTTCCTTGTCTGGCAGAGGAAGACAATGCGTTCAGCATCATGACAGCAGTGGAAGCGGTGATAAAGCTGAAAGCAGTGATCGAAGCAGAGGGCAGAAGTGCTTCTGTCCCAGGCACTGCTCTTTTATTTTCTCAGTGCTCCTTTCTTAAAATGCCTGGGCTGCAAGTTTGTCCCAGCCCTCAAGAAAATGAGCTGTTAGTGCCTTTCTTGAGTGTCATTAAAATGCACAGGCATAGCTGCAGCCTGGTGCTTCAGAGACCTTCTGTGGGTGCAGAGAAGGAGCCTCCCTCTGCTCATTCTCCTTTATCCTCCGGCACCGGGCCATGGGGGAGCTGCAGGTCGACAGCAAAGCCTTTACAGCTGACTCCTGAAAGTTTGGGGAGTCCCGTGGTAATGCCTGACTTGTTAAATTTCCACTAGAGCTTCCTAGAGGGCTGCACACTGTTCTCAAAGAGGTTTTTCTTCCCAGCAAAAAGTAAGCAGCCTTGAGTTCCCATTGATGAACAGCTTTTCTCCTCCTCCTCCCACAGCCCTGTGGTGTCTCTGGTTCAGGTTGCTGCTGGCCCAAGCTCTTTCTTTCTTCCTGTTTTCCACAAACTTAGGCTAAAGGAGACGATGGAAGTACCTTGAAAGAAGTTGAGGTTGAGTGTCTTATCAGCACAAGATGCTGTTTCATGCTTCCAGACCGGTGAAGAATGTTTCTCTTCAGTAGGACTTGTGCCAGCTTCACTACCCACAGCTCTGACATTGTTTCAGCTTGTGAAGTGCTTAATAATTTTTAGGAGTTTGAAATTTTCCATTTTCAGCATATCACCTCTGACTGCCTTTTGTGTCCCAGAAGGCTTTGGAGAGGCCAGGGGGCCCGGTGAGATATCGAAGAAGCTGAGGGTCTTGGTGAGGTGGAGAAGCTGGAGGACACAGTGAGGTGGAGAAACTGAGAGACACACTGAAGTGAAGAAGGTGAAGGACACAGGGAGGTGGAGAAGCTGAGTGCGCTAATGACGAGTGCCTCCACGTTTACCTGTGTGGAGTGGGAACACTGCAGTTCTTCATAAAATATGTTGTGTTCATCCAGTCCTGTTTGAGGATGAAGTTAGTGGCTTCCTCAGCCACCAAAGAATGTTTTCCTTAAGGAAATCTCTCAGGCCATGAGAGATTTCTTCTCCAGTAATGAGTTTAAATATCAACTTTCTTGTGCATTATTTCCCTCATTAGTGTGATGGAGGTCCGTGGAGAGGGGCTGCAACAGCCCGCAGTGAGGCACAGCTGTAAGAAACTTGACTGCATCTGCAAGAAACTGACTTGAACTGACAGCTAGTTCATTGCTGAATCTGCAGGTAGCTGATACAAAACGAGGAATGCAGGACAGCTACAAGCAGTGTTGGCTGTCTTCTCTTGTTTAGCAAGACCATGGCCTGTTTTCTGTGGTCTCAGCTCACCTAAACACCCTTCAGTGAGAGCTGTGCTCGTGGCTTTCTGCCTTGCTCGGGAACTTGGGCTAGAGTCGCTCTGCTACTCAGATGAATGCTGTGGGCAGAAAGGACTCATGCATTTCCACATTCCTGCAGTGATGGCAGTGCTGACAGGTGGAGCGAGCTCTTCCCATAGCAAGGTTGTTGTTTTGGATTCAATTGATGCTGCTGCAGACCTGGCACCACAGATACATTTTTAATAGCAGTATTTCTGTTGTATCTGCCCTCATTCATTTCTGTAAAACCTGGCCTGTTGAAGTCCAGAAGTTGTTACCTACAGGAAGCCTGAGATCCCTTCCAGTGAGAAAGGGAGTGAGGGGACTACTTGGAGCTCACAGCTGCTCACTGTTGAGCTCCTTTCTTAAGAGAGCATGCAGGAAAAATAAAGGCACATAACCAGGTAGCTAATCCCACTGCCTAGCTGCCCCCTGGCACAGCAGTGGGGGAAGGGATGAATTTATTGCCATTCTTACCAGCTTTTAAGACAGCTTTTAAAGCTTCTGTGAAGGTGTGTGGCTGTGGGAAGGGAGCAATGGAGAGCCCAGCAGATGCAGCAGAACGGCCTCCTGCTGTGACTGACAGCCAAAGCACGCAACACTCATGGTACTGGCTATCCTTTGGACAATGCTCAGTGCTGGTCTGGTGCAGCCAGCAACTTCTTCAGGGTTTAAGAAGGAACTTAAAGAGCAGATCTCTCATGCAACTAAGGTGTGCATCAGCTCTGCTGACAAGAGCACAGAATCACAGAAACTTTTGGTTGGAAGAGACCTTTAAGCTCATCAAGTCCAATCGTTAACCCTGCATGGTCAGGTCACACCTAAACTATGTCCCTCAGCACCATACCTGCTTGTCATTTAAATCCCTCCAGGGATGGGGTCTCCACCTGAGCAGTGGGTGACAGTGTTTGATAGACCTGTCAGTGAAGAAATTCTTCCTAACCTCCTCTGTGCAACTTGCATGTATCCTGATCTTTTTAGTGACCACCATAAAGGGTCTGCTGATGATACTGCAGGGGGATTGACAGAATTGGTGGTACCATCATGGTTAACTTTTAGTTGGCTTTTCAGACTCTGCAGGTTCTGTTAGGCATTTGCAAACTCGCAGAGCAGAGAGCTTGGCAGGAGAGCACTGCAGGGCGAGATCTCTCTCCCCTGGTTACTTTCATCAAGTGTGGGCTTGTGTGTACGTGATGCTTTGAGACAGACACGTACAGCATCGTGGCCAAGCGGTGTGGATCTGCGCTGTCTTGATGGAGCTAACTTGCTGCCCTGTGAGCAACTGTGTTGGTTTGTAACATCCCGGGGCAGACGCCGCATTTCATCTTGAAATGAAAAGGGAAAGAATCCAAATCTTTCCAGCAGTTGCCCACAGTTTTGCTGTTTCACTTTCAATTTGCTGCCAGTTGCTCAGATGCCAAGTCAGTTAGCAGACATAAATCAGAGACTCCTGCCCGGGCCTGAAGGACAATAACACATCAGTTCTAACACTGGAATTGTTCTATGGGTTGATTCATCATTCCTTAAAGGTCTTTCAAAAGGTGGTTAAAACTATGCACAAACTGTAGTGTTTTTAGAAAAATTAGACCATTAGACTATAACTGCAACTAATAAATCATCCTGAGAAAAACACATGCCTTCCAGGGTCATAGTGTTGTTTACGAATGTGTAGCAGCGTGAGAGCTGGCTAGTAGGACATTTTTCTCAACTTCTTCTGGGGGTAATGGGAAGACTTGGGAGGTGGTCAAATCACCATCCTTGGATGTGTTTAAAAGGGGACAAGGTTTATCAGTGGACTTGGGACAACTGGGTTAATGCTTGGACTCAAACTTGAAGGTCCTTTCTAACCTACATGATTCTGATCCTGAAAGTTAATATGCATCTTCGAACTTGACTCCTCTGTACCCCAAGACAGTCTGACCCATTTGTGGGGTGGTGATGCAGGAGAAGGCTGGAAGATGTTTTTGGAAGAACCACAGGGCAATGAGAAAGCTGTCGAAGCTTCCAGTTACATGGAAAAACCTGGCTCACTACCCAGGAATGTCAGGAATGATTTCTCTGTGCTGCCCTCTCAGGAGTGCTATGAGGAGAACAGAACTCCAGCTTCAAATCTCTGCGTGTTTTGTACAATATTGTCTCCCACAAACTTATGTACAAACCCAAGTGCCATGCGAATGTCATTTATGCCACCAGAGATGACACTGATAATCCCGCTGGTGCCTTAGTCATTGGCTTTGAAGGTTGCTCTCTGAGGAAGACTTTCACCAAGCTTATTTAAGAGATAGAAAGAGTCTTCTCCTCAAAGGACTTTTGATAGCGCTGGGGCTTGGGAAGACATAGAGTCCAGCCATGGTGTGCAGTGACTAGTGTGACTGACTTTGTTCTGATGTTGTGGTTTGACATTGTCCTGCACTCTGTGTTGTTTCTCATGCTGTGGGTATGAGCAGGAGGAAGCCCACAAGGAGAACATGATGAAGTTACTTGCTTCATGCTCTGTAAGTCTAATAAAGACTTAACTGACTCTGATAAGCAGCATTATTGATCTTCATGTCAGCTGGTGATTAGAGTGAAAAAAACTTGTTTCAGAAAAAACAGAGAGGACATTTAAATTGAAGGATTGTGTCTGTTCCTGAGGTGCCAAGAGGTGAGGCCATTCAGGGACAAAAAGATCTGCTCAGAGTGTGGACAAACAAAGCCACCAGCGTACCATAAGATTTGATCTTCTGTAGAGAGGTCTACTGGTCAAAGTTTGAGGCCAGTAATTGCTCATTCCTGGATCTGTCTCAAATAAACAGTGAGAAGCTTCAGCCACAGCATAGCCAGGGTCGCCTCCAGCCTTTCAGCCAGATGTTGGCAGTTGATCTCTGCTGGCTGCAGCTCCTGACTCTCCATCCTCCATGTCATCCAGCATTCCTCCCTCCTCACTGCCTTCTGTCACAACATTGTCAAATGAGCAGAAAGACCCACAGGCACCGATGTGGGTAAAAGAGGCAAAACGTCTCAAAACAAGTAGCTTCTTGTTGTTGCCAAGGTGTGTCACAGGTCGCTGGGAACAAACAGGGAAGAAAATCTAGGTCAAGCCTGATAAGATAATTCTGGAAATTAAAATGCCAGTAGTTTGTGGTACATTCTGAAAATGTTTGCAAGGTACAGTTGCAGACAGAGAACGAGCCTGCCCCAAACCTGGAGTGCTGCCGGGAACCTGTGTGAGCTATAGAGCTGCTGGCTCTGCTTGGCTGCCGCAGCCTGTTAGGAGCTCCAGTGAAGGGCAGGACATGAGGAGCTGCAGACAGTTGGGATCTGAGGGATTTGCTAACAGCAGGGTAACAGAGGAAATGATGATTTGAGAGGAAAGCCATGGATTACTGTGCTTTGATTTTGGTAGAGCTTAGACGTGGTCTGCAGTGAAAGTAATCAAGGAGGAATCGACCTGGCAGAGTTTCAGCTCCTTAAGAGTGAATTGAAGAGAGATTTGCAAGGGAGGCAGCTCAAGATGGAGAAAATTTACCAGCTTGCTGAAATTACTCATCCATCCTGTAAAATCTTTGTGTTTAGTGTTGTGCTTGTAGCTAGAATTTAAGCAAAGGCCTTGGGAGAAGGAAAGCTTCAACACTTCTATTAAAAAACAAAACAGATTTTTCAAAGATAAACCTTCCTCCCTCCCTCCCTCCCTCCCTGTGCCCATAAGTGCCATGATTCTTAAAACTGGATCTGGTCTGTCTGGGACTGTCAGGGAGTGATTGCTTTCACTGCTCTGCTACCAACAGAACTGGCCTTTAGGGTGCTCTAGTGTAGATTGGACTTGATGATCTTAAATGTCTCTTCCAACCAAAGAGATGTGGCTGAAGGGTCTCTCTGTAGTAGGAATTCAGACCATACTTCTCCATGCACCGAGAATCATTGTGCATGAGTGCTCAGACTGTGTTCTGTTGGCCTAACAGCAGCAGTTGGGTAGGAGAGGACTGTCCCCACTGTTTATTAGGACTGCAGCAGGAATGTGTCCTTATGTCTCAGCTTCTCCAGCTCAGAGCTCAGCAGATTTGCCCAAATACCTGCCAGAACAGAACGGTAAGCTGAGGTGGCCAGCAGCATCTCCTCATAGAGCACGGTGGGACAAACTGCTGACAAGAGCAGCTGCCAGAGATGTTTTCCAGAGGCTTTCAGTATGGTCAGGCTCTGATTAATGCATTGGTACAAAAGAGAATGACTCAGTTTTCTGTTTGCCAAGAATAGTTTTGTTACTGTTTGATTCTGGTTTACATTCTGCTGTCACACATTTCCAAAAGCTTCCTTAGTGGGCTTGTAAGATGCTGGTTTGGAGGTGGAATGATCCTGTGGAATCACTGAAGGCTGCAGCACAGCAGAGTCCTGATGTGTCCTAGTACTGCTCAGCTAAGCAAACCTTGTCACTCCTGGTGCCTGTTGAGTGTCATCAGTCTAGTTCAGACCACCCAACTGCAGGATTGATGTGGGTGAAGGGGAGTGGGCAGACCCCTTGATGGGCACAGCTCTGGTTCCTCCTCCTGCCCAGCTCAGGGCTACGAGGGGTCACAGTGCCATGGATGTGGGACTAGTGTGGTGTGGGGGCTGTTGAGGGAAGTGCACACTGGAAGCATGGGACTGAAAATCTGTGATCTGCAAAAGGGGTCAGATGGGTCATGTCCTGGGATGATACCCTCTGCTATCCCTGGTTGCTACTGGAGCTGGAACACTGGCACTTTGTATTATTGCCCTTTTTGTTCTCCAAATGGGTGTTGGAGCTGGTACACACCTTTAGGAAAGAAGAGAGAGGGTAGATGCTGCATTTAAGGAGCCAGGGGGTATTGGGAGGCAGAAAGGGTGATAAATACAAGTGGGTTTGGGTACCTCCAGAGACAGAAGAGTGGGCCACGTGGTGGAGCAAACCAACCACTAACCTGGGATTAGTGCAGCTGTACAGAAATATCCGGCCTAATAAAGTAAATTGGACCTGGAAAAGATGCTGTAGGTTCCATGAGCACGGTTCTGCCCTGGCAGCCTGCAGCTCCTGTGCGTGCTGCGCCCGCAGGGGTGGGACAGGTGGTGGTCTGTCACCAGAGGGTGCCAGAGACCATTGCACTCACGGGCTCTGTCAGGCTGCCGAGGGAAGAGCCGGGGAGAAGCAGAGCACCTTCGGATCTGGAGGCAGCATCCTACCGTTGGACTGGAGCACAGAGAACCACCCCCACTCCCCAAGGAACACCCTCGCAGAGTTGCCCTGAGTTTCTGCAGTGATTTCAGTTGTGCTGGCTGTTTCTAGCACGAGTTTTCCGGGAGGCTGGGGGTGGGTCGTGTGTAGGAAGAGTGACATGAGCAGGGAGAGCTTGGTCTGGTACCCATTTGGATTGTGGCAGGACAACACCACCTCCCTCATGCTTTGAGAAGGTGGGGGAAAGTAAGGAAAGGCATCAGTTAGCAGACACAGTCGCCCAGCTGGATGTGTGGGCAGAAGTTTAGGTCCGTATGTGCTGTTGGTGTGCAGCAGCCCCTTGGTGGGGGTGGTTTGCGGGTGCTGAGGGATGGCGTTTTGAGAGCTTTTTGGAAGATGCTCAGGGCCAGCAGTTTGGTGGCAGAGGGAGCTGCTGCCAGGTTGTTTTTTCTTCTCTTGGGGGAATGAGCCTCAACATAGATGCTTCAATGCAATTTGCTCCCAGGGAGCCTGAAAAAAATTCTGGAAGTTGTAGGGCTACTTAGGAATCACATCAAGTGTTATTGCTTCCTACCTAGCTGTGACTCCTCAGAGCTACAAGCAAAAAGGGCAAATATTGTTCTTACCAGAAGCTGTGCTGGGGGAATGGCCTGTGTGTATATAATGAAGAGCTTCAGGGCAGAACTTACTGTAGCATCACATTTACAGGTCTTCCTGGCCTTTTGAAAACTGAAGTCCAATCTGTGAAATTTTTACTTTTTTTGAAATGATGAATCATCTCATTTCAGGAAGCCCTTTTAGGCTGTCCCTGCCCACCATCTGGCATAACCCCACTTTGTTGTGTCCCTGCAGATAGAATGAAGCAGCATGTCACTGCCATAACTCAGTCAGGTGCTGCTGGTGCACTGTTCACCCTGGCTGGAAGGGAAGAGGTCACCCAGATGTGAGAGAAGCTGCTGCTTTTAAAACTGAGGGTCAGCTCTACTGCCAGAAGAAGGCACTCAGAGATGAGCAAGCTGCCCAGATTTGCAGTCAGCTCTGGGTTATGAAAGTTCAAAAGTCATCTAGCTCAGGGACAGGGTTTAGTGGTGGCCTTGGGACAATTGAGTTAATGGTTGGACTTGATGATCTTAAAGGTCTTTTCCAATCTAAACGATTGCATTATTCTGTAAAGGGCTGTGTGTGACCTTCTCGGTTTCCAGAGTTGTCTCACACAGCTGACCCTTGTGTACAGTGATGAATTTGTTCCTGGTATCCTGCAGCTGGACATTCTGCCTGTGTGAGCAAGGCGTGTTCTCTGGGGCACAGGGCTTTCTCCACAGGTTTCTTTGTGCCCTTGGTGTCACAGTTCAGGAATTGATGTTAGAAACTTGGGTGGGAACTTTCATTCAAATACATTCTTGCCAACCCAGCGAGTTTGTCATGCGAGGAGGGACAACTCTGATGGTCTGATAGACTTTGAATGACGCCTGCAGGTATGTTGTCAGCTGCTTTCTAGCCTTAGTGTCAGGACTAGTGAGGCAGAGGCTGTACTGGCTGTACTGCTTTACTGCTTTCAGCTGTGTGTGTTCTGGTTTGAGCCTTCAGCTTTTCTGGCGAATCTTATGTCATTAATAGCAGTATGAAATTCTAAATTACTCCCATAAGCAATAAAAAATCAATAAGCAATTAATGAAAATTCCATTAAACAAGTGAAGAGAGAGGGATCTTCTTAGAATTAACTCAGATACAATTCATCGATGCAGAAGGCATCTTTTAGCTGCAGGGTCTTATCCAAAGGACACACTCAGGCTTTGATGTCTGTTGTGCCTGATGGCCCTATGCGGCCAGGAACTGGCCAGCTGGCCCTATCTGATGGGGGTGCTGATGGGGAGTTTGCTCCTGCCTCTCTGCACAGGCACTGGCTGGCAGCTGCAGCTGCGCTTTTCTTATTTTCTTTATTTTTTTTCTTGCTGGTGTCAGTGCTTTTTTTTTTTCCTATATCCTTATCACAGAGAACTGAGGTTTCTATTTCTGGGTGGTTAAAGATTTATGTGATAAAGGAAGGACTATAAAAATAGGTGGAAGTGCTATTCGCATCTCAGCCTGTGGTACGAAGGGTCTGCAGGCTTCTTCGTCACTTTTTCCCAGTCTGCAGTAACAGGGCGTTGTGAAATCAGCTGGCTGAGGAGGCAGTGTGTGACAAGCCCAAGTCTGGGATGCTGTCATTCAAGTGAGGGGCAGATATTGGGTGCTGTGCATTATGAAGAATATGAAGTGTTAAGTTGATGATGGGTGGAAACCTAAAAGCTGCATCTAGCCCTAGATTTGCTTCTGGGTTCCAGTACAGGGTCCTGTCTGTGAAAGTCAATGAAAATACAACCCTGGTCTCCCGATTGTGCTTTTGTAGACATTTCTGGAAATGCAGCTCCTTCAGCCTTACTCCTGACTCACTTGTTCTGCACAGGTCTCTAACACTGGGTATCTCTTGCTGCATCTCCCTATAGGCTCTAAAAATGAAGCTATAAAAGGCAGGTTACAGAGGTGTGAGATAGGTTGAACAATCACGTTGTGGAAAATGCTCCGAATAAATAGCTCCCTAGTGTTTGTCTTCTTGTTTCTAAAGCTTTAAGTTACTCTCACTTCACATTTTCAAATCTTTTTCTGTAACCAAGCAGAATAGAAACCTGCCTTTTGGGGTTGAGATCATTTTCTGATGAGGGATAAGGTTGGATTTTTATGCAGTCTCTTCACCCAGCTGCTGGGCTTTAATGAAAGGACCAGCTCAGGACTTTAAACAGTGGCATGGGAGCTGACCCCACAGAGGGCTAACTGTCAGGAGAGATATTTGTTCTTAGCCAATAGGTCTTGTTTGCTTCAGCCCTGTGATGGTTGAACTAAAATCAGAAGCAAATGGGTGGCCTCCAGCCCCAAGCCTGGTGATTACCATGGCCTCACATTTCTGAGAAGGTACTTTTTCAGGTGAAAAAGCCTCCCCACCCACCCATGTTCCTTTACCCCGGGGGCAGTCAGGAACTGTGGCCAGGGTAGGACTCAGATGTCTGCTGGATGTTCACTCTTTTTGTCTCAGGCTGTGTGTGTTACTTAGGATGACCGAGTGCAGTCATTAGCTCATTTTACTCAAATGTGAAGGAAAACGCTCCTGCCTGGCACCAGTCCCCAAATCAGCAGTACCCACACCCACTCTGGAGAAAAATCTCTGTGTGGAGAAGCAGTTCAGAAGCTCTTTGCAGAAGCCCTTTTCAGTAGCAGTTGGGTGCTGAGTTTCCACTTGGGAATGCTTTGAAACAAGCAAAAGACACCCAGAGCAGCAGTCACTTCCTAATGTGTTGTGATTCCCCACTGCAAACTACACCACAGCGTCCTGCAGGGCTGAAGGTGTGGAGCTGCATTCTCTCTCTGGACATCCTGGATTTGGACTGAAGTGGAAAAGCCACGGGCTTGATCCCGACTACAAAACTAGCCAGCATCAAATGTGACAGCAGCCTCTGTAGTGAAGAACAATTGAAATAAATTTAATGTTAATTCCTAAATTAATCTTGCATGATGTACAAAAGCAAGGCTTATGGGTTGTTAGGTCATGTTAAGGTTGAAAGAAGCCTTGAGGAGCAACTATGACTTTTTTTTACTGCATCCAAAGGGACCTGGACAACCTGGGTGGCCCCAGCATTACCTCAAGATGTTGGACAAAGCCAAGTTCAAGGCTTTGTAAACTTGATCAGGGCAACCTTGGTATCAGCCCAGGCTGAGAATGAAGAGATGGAGAGCAGCCCTGTGGAGAAGGACTTGGGGATGCTGGTGGGTGAGAAGCTGGGTGGGAGCTGGCAACTTGCTCCCACAGCTCACAAGCCCCTCATGTCCTGGGTTGTGTCCAGTGGCATGGGCAGGGGGTCAGAGAGAGAACGTGCAACTCCACTCTGCTCTTGTGAGACCCCCTGCTCTGGGGAGACCTGTCCTGGGTCCAGCTCTGGGCTCCTCAGCCCAGCAGAGACCTGGAGCTGACAGAGCGGGGCCAAAGGTGGCCCTGGCAATAATGCTTTTGAGGGTGGAACCCTCTGCTGTGAGGCCAGGCTGGGAGAGTTGGTGGACTTCAGCTGGAGAAGAGAAGACTTTAGTGCAGCCTTTCAGGGCTTAAAGGGGGCTATAGGAAAGCTGGAGAGGGACTTTTTGTTTAGCATGGGCTGTTGTGACAGAACAATGGGTTTAAACTAAAAGAGGGAAATTCAGGCTAGATGTAAGTAAGACATTTTTCACTGCGACCCTGTCCCAGGTTGCCCAGAGAGGCTGTAGGAGCTCCATCCCTGGAACCATCCCAGGTCAAGTTGGACCTTGGGGCTCTGAACAACTTTCTCTGGTTGAAGATGTCCCTGCTTACTGCAGGAGGTTGGGCTGGAGTTGCTCTGAAAGTCCCATCTGACCCAAACCGGTCTGTGATTCAAAAGAATGAGAGTAGTGCCCCAAAGTGTTTTCTGGAAAGAAGCTTTCACTTCAGTAAATGACAGGATGGATCTGATGCCCACAATGTGAGAAACTGCAAAGTGGTCCAGAATGTAGCCTGGCCAGTTATTCTGCAGTGGGCAGTGATTCCTGGTGGGGTGAGGAATGAGGACAGACTGGGGACAGCATGACAGCTTCTCTGGAAATCTCAGGTATTATCCCATGAGTGATGAGGTTTGGCTGTGTTGATCCCAAGTGTAGGGAGCCTTTTGAGCATACTACAGAACTGAAGAGCGTTTGAGCAGTCTGTAGGACGCTGCCTGTGTCCGTGGGGTGAACCTGGCTGTCTCACAGCCTCACACACCAGGTGTTGAACATGTCTCCATGGATCTACTCTAGGCAGTTCACCTGTCTGGTGTGCCCATGAAAAACTGCTCTAATACGGGAACATGGCCCCAGGACACTGTCTTGCTGGAATTCCTCTGCAATGCCCTACGTGTTCATATGTGTGCAAGTATAGAGATGAATGTACAGAGGGAGCTGACAGAGATCCTGTTAGAGTTCTGGGAATCTACCCAGGCTGGTGTCTGTGCTCCACTACTGTGGTGGGGCTGGCAGAACACAACCTGCAAGGCCATTGCTTGCAAGTGGGGAAATTCCCCTTTGCCCAGCTACTGAGAAGAGCCAAATCCTTCAGAGTCCTGGAGCATGAACTTGCCATTTCAGTGGATTTGTGTCCTTGCACAGCTCACGGGGGGAATTACAACTCAGTTTTGTTTTCTAAAAAATTAATGGGGTAAACTGTATTTGATGCCAAAACATGTTTGTTCCACTTTTTGTATCTTCCCCCGTGTCCTGCTTTTTGTTGAGTTTAAGGAAAGCAAAGACTCTTTGCTGGTGCAATGGGCTGAGGTTGATTCCAAATCACATACTCCAGCTGCTTGCACTCAGCAGCTTGGCATGGGGTGGTACCAGTGGTGACTGCCATGGTGCTTGTTAAGAACACAAACCTTCTGCATCCCCTCGGGAGTGCGTTGCACTGAGTGCTAAACGTGATGCTAGATGCTTTCAAAGTTCTGCATGACCCATTGAAGAGCAGGAGGCAATTCCTCTGAGGACATCCGGATGCACTGCTAGTTCTGTGTCATGTCCTGCTCCACAGTGCCTCTCGCTGCTGCTGTCAGCAAAGCCAAGGGTGCTGCTGTGTGCCTCGGGGCTGCAGCTACTTAAATCACTTGTTATTGCAAGTCCAGTTGTATTTTTCTAAGCATTCATGTTCCACCAGCACACTCAGAGTGAGGACTCTCGAGGGGGAACTTCCTTCCTGATAAACAATTCTGCAGTGTGATTCAGCAGGAAGGATGTGGTGGTAAAGGCCCTGAGTTGGGATTTGGGAGACATGGCTTCTGTTCCCAACTCTACCACAGGCAAGTTGTGATGTGTGAAGAGCAAGCAAACATAGAGGAGGAGCTGTTTAACTATGGCAAGAACATGCTGCCACATGGATGGTTTGTGATGGTTTGTCTGGTTTGGAGCTTAGTTACATCTGGTTTTTTGTTTGATTAATCAAGTAAACAGTGTTAGCGACTCCCATTTGTGCAGTGGAAATCAGAAGGCTAATCCTGACCTGTTCCAGGACTCCTGATGTCATTTTAACTACATGTTGTTTTAACTTGCATGGGATTTCAAATGCCACTTCTCAGTGTTCTGGGGTTGACCTAGTTCTCCAATTCACCATTTAGTTTTCTGACCTTCGGGCAATGCACTGTAATTTCTGGACTAAGGAGTATGTGCACCATTTTGCTTAGACTGCACAAAGCTCATTCCTTTGTCACACAGGGTGAGGTTCTTACAGTCTTACAGATTATTCTTACAGATAGCAACACTATATTTTTTTCTTTTCAGAAGCAAGAGCTTGGGCTACCAACTCTGAACTGTGGACCTCTAAGCTCAGCATTCTTGTTTGGTACTGCCTCTGCAAGGATGAATCAGGGCAATGATGACAGTGATCAGCCCACTGGTGAGTTTTTGCCTGTCTTCTTCAGCGTGTTCAGCGTGATTGGATTTCCATTTATTTTCCTTAGTGCTATTGATGGAGAACAGCTTATCCACAAGCAGAGCAAAACCTGTGAATTCAGTGCTAAATTGTGTGCTGTGAAGGTGATTGAATTTGAGATTTCCTGGTCTGTCTCTGCATAGCAGCGTTGTTAGAGCTGCATTCCAGGTCCCACATTTTATAGCAATGATTTGGGTGACTTTTCACCAGTTTCAAAGAAGACGTGATTTTCACGACGTGTTTCACAACTCATTCAGATTTTGTCCTTAGTTTACTTTCCTCATCAACTGCTTTCATAATGGCTTTACGTACAAGGTAAGACCTGTGGAAGAAGTGTGCTCACCATGTTCACTTATGTCCCAAGTTTCAGAGTCAGGGTCCTCGCTGGAAAGACTGGACAGGAATTTGTTCCATATTCTGCCTCAGTCTGCCATAAATTTCCTCTTCTCTCCCATCCCCATCTTTGGCTATTGGAATTCAGTGCAGACTCTGCAGAGGCCAAGGGCCTGGGAGGTACGTGAGGCAGAAGAGGGGCCCAACAGCCTCAAAGGCTCTCTCTCAGCTGTGTGCTTTTTTGGATGTGTAAAAGGCCATTCTCAGTTCCCAGGAGATGATGCAAGGGCTATTTTTTAACAGTTTCCATTGTTCACAACTGCTGCTTAATGGGAGAGATCTTTGTGTCTGATTCCTTTTTCAGAAAGAGAGCTGTCCCCTTGCAGGGTTGGGAATGTTTCTTTGGTTGTCAGGAGTGCTCAGAATTTCTTCTCTCCTTTTTCAGACTCACTTGGGCAAACTGGTCCAGGGAGTATCTGCCTGAGGTGATTGCTGGGATATCCCCTTACTGGGACAGCAGGGGCAGTGGTCTTCATACCCACCACCCTTGTGCTGGGCTGTCACAGCCCACGAGGCTGTAGGCCGAGCAAGTTGATGAGCCAGGAGTACTGGATGCCTACCTACACTAAAGGTCTTGCCACTGTCTATGGGTTTGAATCTGTGAATCCAAGCATGGCAAATTTTAGGATAATTCCTCTAGTAGCATAGAGTGTCCTATCCCACTTAGCACATGCTTTTATTCCTGTGAACAGGGGACAGTTACCCATCAGGGTGTCATGCAGATTCATGAGCCACCTGTGAAGGAACCAAATGGTTGGTTCTTTGGAAAAGCACACGCAAGGAAAGTCTGTCTTACACAAACCAGTCTGGGTGCTCGCCAGAAATGTGTGAATCCTGTGGTCAGAGTACTCATAGACTGCTCTCTGCAGTGTTACTGTTTGAAGAGTAGCAATCATTACACCTTGAGTTCAGATCACCCTCTGCAGTGTGGACGGGGCTGCGGCTGTCCAGCAGGCTGTGTTCCCAATGTACCACTTGTGTGGATTTTGTGTCTTCTTTTGAAGTGCTTAGTACTGGTTGCTTGTGGAGTCAACATACCGGGTTAGCTGAGTGTGATCCCCCGACGAGTTGTGTCTTGGCTGAGGTTTGGGACCTTCAAACATGAACATGCATTTGTTCAGCTTCCAGCACCACCCCTCTCTAGCTACCTATGAAGTTTAACATTGTTGTTTTACTTCATTCTCTAAGCCTTGCTGCTGCTGTAGCTATACTTAGCAAGAAAGGGTATTAGAATCTTGCAAAAGATTAAAATACTTTTACTGTAATCCAGCTGGAAGGGCAGTGCTTCTCTCAGGATAAGAGACAGCCAAGGTTTTTCCCATTCTGTCATCCCCGTGTACGCAGGAAGGAAGTGCTGGCAAAGGCCCCCTCAGCTTCCTGAAGACTTTGGAACACACTTTCAGACACAACCTTCTCCACCATCCATCAGCCAGCCCAGCCAAACAATCACAACAGTGCAATGGGGAAGACCCATGGCTCACATAAACACTTGGGAGGCAGCGTGAGCATAAAGCACTGGGACTTGTGCACGAGCCAGTTTGATCAGTGGGCTGGGTCTGACATCACGTTTCTGGGGATTTTATTCCCTTCCCTTTATAATCAAGTATCTTGATACTCAAAATTCCCTTTTACAAGAAGCAGCTTAGTGAAGCCAAAAAAGGAGAAAAAAGACTGATATTTAGTAAAGAAGCTGCTGTGCTGAAAGTTTGAGAAGCCAAAGGATAGACTGGGGCTGTTCTCTGGTCCAGAGCACCCCAGGTGCCTGGCCACAGAGAGAGAAGTAATTGTTAGCAGCCATGATGGAGGCAGAGGTTCCTGTCTTCAAGGCAGAGCAGTGATGATTTGAATGTTATCTGTGAGTTCGTAAAGAAGGTGGAGACCTCACCTTTAAATGGTTCAACTTTGCTCGAGATGGTTCTGGCCATGGGTTTAGTGTTCTCACCAACTTTGAGCTAGGAATTTAATTTGGTTCTGACATGAAAAGTCTGCAAATACTTGCTGTTGAGAAATGAGAGGCAGTCACCAAACCACCTCTCAAGTTCACTGTATGAACCTGCTTGTTGTACAGCTGAGTGTGACAGAACATTGACAGTCTAACTTAGCAGAGAAAGAACTTTCCCATTTTTGAGGCTTAATTTTCTTTACACATAAGGAGAATGTTCCTCCCTATGAGGCTGCTGAGGCCTTGGAACACGCTACCCAGGAAGGCTGTGGCTGCTCCATCCCTGGAAGTGTTCAAGGCCAGGTTGGATGGGGCTTTGAGCAACCTGGTCTGGTTGAAGATGTCTCTGTCCATGGCAGGGAGTTTGGAACTTCATGCTCTTTAAGGTCCTTTCCAATCCAAGCCATTCTGTGGTTCTGTGATCTAGCCTTGAATGCTTTTTGTGTATGGCTGAGCCCATAGGTTGGTCTTTCTGGGTGCGGGCATCCATCCAGGGCCCTGTCTGCATTGACAAGTTCTCACTCAGCATTTTGTGGTGGGTATTTTGGAAGCCATCCTATTGGTTTTTTACAGAATCACAGAATCACTCTGGTTGGAAAAGACCCCTGGGATCATCAAGCCCAACAATCTACCCTACCTTACAAGTTCACCCCTAATCCATATACCTCAACACCTCATCCAAACAACCTTTAAACACATCCAGGGATGGCGAATCGACCACCTCCCTGGGAAGCCCGTTCCAGTGCTTGACCACCCTTTCTGTGAAAAACTTCCTAATATCGAGTCTAAACCTCCCCTGTTGTAACTTGAACCCATTCCCTCTTGTTCTACTTGTGAGAAGAGACCAGCTTGTGAGAAGAGACCGGCACCAACCTCTCTGTGATGTCCTTTCATGTAGTTGTAGAGAGTCATGTGGTCTCCTCTCAGCCTCCTCTTCCTCAAACTAAAGAGCCCCAGCTCTTGCAGTCTTTCCTCATAAGATTTATTCTCTAGGCCCTTCCCCAGCTTAGTTGCCCTCCTCTGCACCTGCTCCAGCACCTCCACGTCTCTCTTATATTGAGGTGCCCAAAACTGAACACAATACTCGAGATGTGGCCTCACCTGTGCCAAATACAGGGAGACAATAACCTTCCTTCTCCTGCTGGCCACACTATTTCTAATACAAACCAGGATGCAATTGGCCTTCTTGGCCACCTGGGCACACTGCTGGCTCATATTCATCTTCCTGTCAGTTAGAACCCCCAGGTCTCTCTCTGCCACACAGCTCTCTAGCCACACCTCCCCAAGCCTGTGGCGTTGCATGGGGTTGTTGTGGCCCTGAGATACTCCAGAGCTACCTCCTAGCAGGTTGTTTTGACAGCCAGAGGACTGGTTTGTGCATGGGAATGGAAGGAATGGGATGGGAAGACTGTCAGCCACCAAAGCACTGTGCCTGCCTGCCTGCCTTGTTTCAAACTGATGCTGCCCTTGTGGAGTTGTGCTCTGTGTCCGAGCCCGTGCATTGGGGCCAGCTAAGCACATAAGCTTGTAAGATGGTGTGGAGTTAAAACACCTCCAAGACCTCACTGGGTTGTCAGAGGTTTGGTGGAAAATTCAAGTCAGAGTCCAGCTCAAGGGCAGATTTAAAACTGACTCTGACATTTCAGCAGTTGCTGATGGTGTAGGAATATGGTATTTTGTGGGGTTGTGTTTTTCCTGAAGTAACTTACACTACAGGATTCCGTCAACATTTGCTCTGACTTTTCTCTCTAAAAAAGGCCACTGTCAGTGATTTCTGTAGCCTGGCTGTCTTTGCAGGGTGATCAGTGTACTCAAGGTCAAAATAGTATTTGCACGAGGCTGCACTCTGGCAAAGATGAAGCCTGAATGCAAGGGTAAGCTCTAGAAGTAAAGACGGGGTGTGTTGGTGTAGTGATAAGGTTTTTAGGCAGGAGTTGTGGAAGCAGTTGGTGAAGGCTTTCCAGAAGCAAATTGTGTACAGCTGAAACACCCCACAGAGCAGCTGATTCCGTGGTTGTACTCGTAAGGTGGCTTTCAGCACACTTCATGCTTTTTATACATTTTTACAATGTTAAAACCAGTGTGTAATTCCTAACAGCCTCAATAAACAAAAGTAATGCTCAGCTCTGTGCTGGCTACCTGCACCAGCACCTCATCTGCCCAGCCAGATGTGCTCTCTGAGCTGATTTCATTCCCTTTCTGCCATTTCACATTTTTATTGCCCTTTGTCTGGGCTTCCAGCAGGTGAAGGGGTGGGGAGTGAGCTCCTTAAATGCCTCTACAGTACTCTGTGGGACAGCACTTATTGCTATATTTCTTTATTTACATGTTTTTAAATCTACCAGAAACGTGTACCAGTAACAGCTACTGAGAAAGAAAAGAAGGTTAGAAGTTACTGGGGATGGGAAGGGCAGTAAACAGCAGCAATAGCTGTATGAAACCCGACTGTACCCAGCAGGGCAATGGCCCACAACTAGGAAGAGTCTGTTTTCCCACCAGTTGGGGCTGAAATTGTCAACTTTAAAAGGGAAAAAAGAAAAACTCAACAACCTGGTCTCAGGTCGTTGAAGTTCCCAGACAGTTTGTGGCAGTGGCAGTCTCGTTTCCCTGTTTCTGTGACAGTATGAGTCTTCCCCTTTGTGAAGCCGCCTGGCTGTGCATGGGAAAGTGCTCACGCTAACAGCAAGCACAACGTCCTAATTCCCTCCGAGAAGATAATTTCTTGTGACTTTGCTGGTCCTGGCCATTCTGTTTGGAGCAGACAATGCCGCTGTAATGGGCAGAAGGTGAGATTCTGCCTAGTTCCTACAGGCACTGCATTCTTTCCTCTTTTATTAATCTCATTATGCAGTGCGTCAGCAACGGGTTAAAGAGAGACAGGACAGTGAGTTGTTGACAGTATCCTTTTTAAGAGCAAGAGTGCCAACTTGAACGGAATCCACCGCATGCTAGCCCAGCAATGCAAGGAACGTGGCCCTGCAGTAACATGAGCAGATTAGCTGAAACCACCAAGCAAAGGCGCCACGGTGCTGAGAGAAGCTGCAAGCGGCTGAGGTGTTTATTTCAAGAGACTGTGGCTGGGAGGGCTGGTAATTCTCAAAGAAGTGAAAGCAGGCAGAGACTTGTGCTAGTGGCTGTCACGGTTCATGGCTCAAGGGAAGAAAAGTTGTCAGGACTGCCAAAGTCTCTGCAGAGTCAAAGAAATGGGGTTGTGATAGAAAATGCTGTTGGCCCAGGAATATGAAAACACTGTATTGACCGACAAGAATTATGTTTAGGTTGCAGCAATGGTCAAGCAATGCAAATGATCAATGGTAAAGGAGTTTTCCTTGACTTGCCTGCTGGTCCCTATGGTCCTCCTTATAAAAAGAGTGCAAGAACTGTTTCCTCTAGTTCTTTCAAATAAATCTAATCAAGGGTCAGCTTTAATCCATCAGTCCCAACCAACCTTCACAAACTCTAGCAAGGTCCAGGTAACAAACACTGGAGGAAAAACATACTGTGGGATCACATGAGCACTAGTTATGAGAAAGACTGGAGGTGAAACTGTCCCCTATAACCTGGGACCAGGTATTGCTTCTTGGTTCCCATGACCATGAGAACTGGGCTTTCTGCCTCCTTCTTGCCCCGGCTCACAGCCCTTGGTCACCAAGCAGATGTCCTCTTCTCCAGCTGTACCAGACACTCCATGGGAGCAGAGGGGGTTGCCTGCAGCATGTAGCCACAGATCTTCTCACCCAAGGTGTCTAACCCTAAACAAAAGGGTTTGGGAGTAAAAATTGTGTGTGGGGAGGGAGGAACGACTCTGCTACTGCAGGGACTCATTTGTGCTTTGGTGGGAACTGTGAGGCGATAGAAACGTCCTGCTCAGAGTCTGAAGCGGTGCTTGCTGTGTGTGATTGTGCGTTCTTTTAAATTAAACTATTTTGCAAGCACTTCCTTCCTGCATTTCTCAGAAGGAGGGAGGGGGTGCGCAAAGAATGTCTAACTGCCTTTGACGGAGGAGGAAAACTGAAGAAAACAAGAGATGCAATCCTAACTACTGACCTTTTACTTGAGCTTGGTGATGTTTTTCAGCAGCAGAGCCTCAAGGGAGTAACAGCATCCTCCTTGCTATTGTGCTGCCTGCCCAAAAAGGGGGCTAAAGTTCAGCTTTTATGATGTTCTCACTCTGGGTTTGTGGGAAAAAGGCCACATTCCCTTTCTTAGGTCATATAAGTGCAAGAGATGACAGAGTCCTCCAGTCTAACCCCGGGGCATTAGGCCAGTTTGGAATGAGACTGGGATAGACAGCTTGGTAAATATGCAGCCGGCTTTTTCTCTGTATGGAGATTCACAGCAGGTGAGAGGGTAATTTACATTATTAAATTAAAAGGCACTGATTTATTTTATGTTGGTGTGTTATTGTTTCGTAAAAGCACATGGGTTGCCATTACTCATAATGGACTCTTGCACTTTATTGTTAAATACTCCTTTTCCACTTTGGTCAACTGTTACTGGAAATGAATGTTATCCACTAAGACAAAAACAAGAGGCAAAGAAGCCTTAAACAAAACCCCAGCCTCCTCCCCAGCAAACCACAGGTTTTTAGGGAACCGTTGACAGTGTTGAGGGTTGGGGTTATTGCAGCAGATGCTCTCAGATTGTGCCCTTGTCCATCACACTGTTTATTCCTTCTACCTCATGACTAGAGAGCCATCGGTCCCCTTGCTCACTGGTTCAGATAAAGCTCCTCATCCTCTGTAGGTGACACCTAGTCTTTCACTCAGCGCAATGACAGGCTGAGTGTCTCTGGTCCCCATAGCAGCATCTAGTGCTCTTGTCCACGGAGCCTTGCTGTCCATGTGGGCTCCATAGACACGAATCTCGTGAGTCTGGGTGCCATCAGACTGTCTGGAGAAATGGGTTTTCTTCCCAAAGTGTTAGGCAGAGGCTAGGGGTAGAGGAGGAGGTTCTACATGGAAAGGCCACCTCTCTTAAGGGTAGGTACTGTTTCAGAGTTACTATAAGACATACTGTTTAAAAAATAAATCTGGCTGCTGCTGATGTCCATCTGGTCACTTGCAGCCTTCCAGCAGCGACTTGTAACTCCTGCTCCAGGTGCTGCAGAGCCTTGGCCTGGCCATGTTGTGCTGCAACACAGAGAACCTGTCCTGTGCCTGGCATACAAGCTCTACCTTGCATCAGAGCCTTCTCTTTTGTGTGGTAGAACACACAGAATTTAGGATTGTATCCCCCTACTCTGCAGTTTGTTGCAAATCGTGTGGCACTGCTGTTCTGTAGTTAATGGTGTCTGTCTCCATGCCTTCTAAGGAAAGGAGTGTTCAGGCAGAGCACAGCAAGTGGAAGAGCTGACTGATCTGGTACTTAATTGCATGAAGGGAAGAACTTGCTCCCTGCCCTTCTTCCTCATGCCATCATGCCTAGTCCTAGGTATATGAGTTCATCCTCTTTGCTCCAGTGCTGGTGCCTTGTACCCTTCACTGAGTTGGTTCAGTTCACTGGTCCAGCAAAAGCTGGTCTACGTTTTAGCTGGTGGCAGTTTTCTGCCAGGGACAGGCTTGTGAAGGGTCTGTTGAGGACCAGAGCCTGTGTGAGCTGGGCAGGAGCTCTTCTTATTTTATAGGGCAAGCTGCTGAGTAATGAGAGCCAGTGTTGGTTGGTGTAACCAACCTCTCGTGTACAACGCACAATAGAGATCTGATGGGGACGAGACACTTTCCTTTGGACACCTTACACTGCCCCAAGTGAAATGTCTTGGCACCTGCAAAGTGGTGAAATACAGCCAGACACTGAGTCAAAACACCTGGAAAATGTGCCTATGCCAAAGCATCCCATTGGGTGGCTCTGTTTTGGGAGCAGACCTGGTAGATGTTCCTCCCAAGAACACTTTCACTGTCTTGAGAACCACTGTGCTGGAATGAGATGATGGCAAGTGAGGGCCAGCCTAGCTCACCTTATGTTCAGGTTTATTTTTGTCTTTTAACATCAAGCCTTAATAGCAGCTTCCAGTGATTGACCCTCACATTCAGTAAACAGAAATATCCAGTTACCTGAGGAATGCCAGCAGATGGTTGAGTTGCGGAGGAAAGAAATGAGTCTGTCAACCCTCTGGCATTTCTGGTTATGTTGGTAAGTGGTGGAGTGCAAATTAATACTGGGAAAACAGGCTTGAAGAAGATGAAGGAGGTATGCTGCAGACAAGACATTTGGACCTGTAATGTACAGCCAGAGGGCAGTGGCACTGAGCACAGTGTGTCTGAGCACAGCAGAATCACAGTTCTTGTAGCCAGCTGGAGAACTGTTCAATATTCATCTGCCTTTCTGCTTTGCAAGTATTGATTTCCATGTACTCAAGAAAATGCCTGACTTAGAGCACCCTCTTGGCAGAGGGACTGGATAGACCCTCTTGCCCACTGCCTATTCTCCATTGTCAGTTAAGCACCAAGTGGCTTGAGTGGCTGTGGAAGAGCCACCATCCCTGTTGACTTCCATGATGGAAGGCAGGCTGTTTCCACGACTTGTAGGCTTTGGCTCTACAGATCATCTGTTTAGCCTTATTTAATTGTGCCTAATTTGAAGAGGTATCTCTTTTTATTTTCTTCTGGATGCTCTTTCTTCTTTGCTAAACAGATGTTAGGAGGGTGAAGAAGTTTTCTAAATTGTTTGTTTTTTCATGGGGGAAAAGGAAAGGAAGATTTATTCTCAGTTTTCCCTCTCCAGGGCTCTATCTCAGAAAAATCTTCTGTAAAGCAATTTCCAACTTTTACTTGGAGCAGTATGGAGCAAGCTCTGAGTAATTCAGCATTACAGAAGTTCACACAGTTCAGAGCTTTCATGATTACAGAGAAGCTTTTCTTGGGACTTTTAAATGCCCTAGACACAATTAAAAGAATTTCTCAGCAAGGAGAGTGCAAGCTGGAGACTCTCCAGCAGATGTAATCACTCAGGGAAAATTTTGTTTGACTTGGCTGGGCCCTGCCTTGGTTCCACACTCTTTCATCCTGCCGCTGGGCTTTGTCTCTCAGTCCTTGGCCATGTCTGTCCATCTCTGTCTGTCCGTCAGAAACTTGATGTGCCCCAGATTACCTTGGAGGCCGAATGGGAGAGCGTTAACCTGGCTACTTCCAAGACAAACAGCAAGTCACACTGAAACAGGGGGGCCTTTGGTTGTCATGAGTCTTCGTGGTCACTCACTTCCTAGAATTAAAGGCTGGAGTTGATGTGGAAGCCAGCCAAGCTGGAGACAATGATTGGGTTTCCATTTTGTTCCTTTGATACCAACCAGTGTGTGCACCAACAGGGAAAACAGCACTCACGTAAAAGCAGTGGAAATTCACTTTCTTGTGCACTCCCATCCTACCCAGTGTCCACTGATACAGATAACACAAGTGGCAAAACTCATCTACTGTTTCTAAAGGACCTTGGCAATCAAGCCTGTTCTTAGAGACTGGATTTGCAGCTCAATTCCTGTCTGTGATGATATCTGAGGTAGCCCTGGGAAGATGAGACTGGTGCAGCTGGAATTCCCATGGGCAAGAGGAGGCTGCACAGATGTGTGATGGCTCCAGGCACAGCTTGTGGGGAACATTGTGAATGCCTATGGCCCCTGACATGCAGGAGGGTTTGTGCCTTCATTAGGGAGTCTGAACTGCGATTCAAGAACTTCTAGAACAAGTTTGTTCTATTTTTTATAATAGATGGATCCATACTGCTGAGAAAATGCGGAAGATCAGCACTGGGTGCCTGTTCTTGCTTCTGTGGGAGATGTTGGGTGACCTGCTGTGCTTCCCAGTGCCCTGCTGTGGGAGAAGTGCAGCATCCTGCCTGATAAATAGTGATGTGTAGCCTGAGGTGCAGCTTTTTAAGGAAACCAGCCCATGCTCATTGAAGCAAAGGCAAAATGCAAACATGGAGGGCTCTCATCTTCAAAGCAGTGCACACTGCTGGCCGGGCTCTTTGAGTGTCTCACCCAGCACTGCTGCTCTGCATTGTCTCATGGCAGCAGCATCAGCATGCAAGAAAGTGTCACCATGAGGACTATGAAAGAATTTCCATTTGGGAGACCAGGGTGTCCTTGGCTGCCTGCAAGTCTGACAGGGAGGTGTAGAAGATCTTGATTTCAAATGTCTCTGAAATAAAGTGGTGATGGAGGAGGGCAACCACTTGGAGAGGATTTTAGGTAACTGCAGATGTAAACTCATGCAGAGTGTTAGATTGTTCAGGGAGCTTTGTGTCAAACTGGGTGATGTTTTTGCAGTGCCAGGGAAGACAACACAGAATTCTTCATGTGTTGGCTTGGGTGCTGCCAGCAGTCCAAAGGCACCTGCTTCTGAGCTTCACTGCTGCCAGCTCTAACGGCTCTTTGGAGTCTGCAGCAGCCCCTGGATGGATGATGCTCTACACAGCACAGAGAGTTGTTGAAGGGAAGTACTACATTCCGTCACATTCTTCACATGGCACGATCCCGTTTTGGGATGGGGCTGTTGAGCCAGTGCACTGGCACTTGGATCTTTTAATCCTTCATGACTGCTAGATGCTCTACTTTGAGAGCTTTTCTCACTCTACCTCCTTCTTGCTCCCTTCTTCAAACTGAGACCACATAATTATTATAGACTCATCAAATCCCAGACTGGCTCAGGTTGGAAGAGACTTCAGACCTCATCTACTCCAACCCCCTGCCATGGGCAGTGACGCCTCTCAACCAGACTTGGTTGCTCAAGGCCTCATTGCACTTGGCCTTGAGTAACTCCAGGGAGGGGACAGCCACAGCTTCTTCTGGCAATTGATTCCAGAGTCTGTCCACCCTTGCACTGAAGAACTTCTTCCTCAGATCTAGTCTGAACCTCCTCTTCTTCAGTTCAGAACCATTTCCCCTTGTCTTGTCACTGGGTTCCCTTGGGAAAAGTCCCTCTCCAGCCTTCCTGTAGGTTCTCTTCAGGTACTGGAAGGCAGCTCTAAGGTCCTCCTGGAGTCTTCTCTTCCCTGGGCTGAACAACCCCAGCTCATTCAGCCTGTCCTCAAGATAGGCTTGTACTCATTTTCTGTTGTAAGACTTTTTGACATTCTCTGTTCCATCACGTTTGTTCTAACGATGTGCTCAAATAGGTCTGTAGTGGTTGATGTGCTATAAAACGAGGTCTTATTAGGACCAGGTCTTCAGTGCCAGGGCCTGTGCATAACAGTGCATAATGATGCAACTGTGCCTGTGAAGGACTGGAGTGCTGTGGGCTGTGCTCTCGTTCTTCCACAGGTTATGACGACATGCAGAGGGCCCTAAGGAAGATTGTTTTAAATTGAATGTGCCTGAGTCCTCTGCAACGGAGGGACTGAAAAGCTGTGGTGATGATGCTGATGGACAGGGATTAGTGGTTACCTTGCAGTGCTGGGGGAATGGTTGGACTCAATGGTCTCTTCCAACCTAAGTGATTCTACAAAAAGGAGTGATATAGAATCATAGAATCATTAGGGATTGGAAGGGACCCCTAAAGATCATCCAACCCAATCCCCCTGCCACAGCAGAATTACCTAGACCAAGTCACACAGGAACGTATCCAGGTGGGTTTTAAACGTCTCTAGAGAAGGAGACACTACAACCCCCTTGGGCAGCCCCTTCCAGTGCTCCATCACCCACACTGGGAAGATGTTCCTTCTCACATTCATATGGAACCTCCTTTGTCCCACCCGACACCCATTGACCCTTGTCCTATCGCTAGGTGATATTGAGAAGAGCCTGGCCCATCCACCTGACACCTACCCTTCACATATTTATAAACATTAATGAGGTCACCTCTCCATCTTCTCCAAACTGAAGAGACCCAGCTCCCTCAGCCTTTCCTCATAAGGGTGGTGTTCTACTTCCTTCATCATCGTCGTTGCTCTGTGCTGGACTCTATCCTGCAGCTCTGTGTCCTTTCTGAACTGAGGGGCCCAGAACTGGACACAATACTCCAGATGTGGTCTCACCAGGGCAGAGCAGAGGGGGAGAAGAACCCTGCTCACCACTCCCATTCTGATCCACCCCAGGATGCCGTTGGCTCTCTTGGGCGCAAGGGCAAACTGCTGGCTCATGGTCATCCTGCTGTCAACTAGGACCCCCAGGTCCCTTTCTCCTGCTCTCAAAAAGGTCAGTTCCCAGCCTATACTGGTAGATGGGGTTGTTCCCGCCCAGATACAAGACTCTGCACTTACCCTTGTTATAGTTCATTAAATTTCTCCCTGCCCAGCTCTCCAGCCTATCCAGGTCCCACTGAATGGCAACACAGTCTGCTGGAGTGTTGGCCACTCCTCCCAGCTTTGAGTCATCAGCAAACGTGCTGACAGTGCTCTCTAATCCCTCATCCAAGTCATTAATGAATAGATTGAACAGGACTGGTCCCAGTACTGATTCCTGAGGCACTCCACTAGATACTGGCCTCCAACTGGAGTCTGTGCCATTGACCACTACTCTCTGGCTTCTATCATGAAGCCAGTTCGTGATCCACCTCGCTACCTGATCATCTAGACCACAC
>VXBP01001814.1:25507-47575 GCA_013400115.1 Rhinopomastus cyanomelas | reverse complement strand
ACAGGGTTTAGTGGTGTTGATAGGGCTAGGAAAAGTTTAGATGTGATCATCTTGAAGGTCTCTTTTAGCCAAAACTATTCTATGATTCTATAATCAAAGGGTTAGAAGGGTCCTCCAAATGTCATCCTCCAACCTGCAATGATCAGGGCCATCACTCACCAGAGCAGGTTGCCCAGAGCCTCATCGAGCCTGATCTTGAATGGCTCCAGAGACGGGGCCTATACCACCTGTCTAGGCAACGTGTTCCAGGGATCCCATACTCTCTGATTAACCTAAATATTTTTTTGAGAGCTAAAGGAGAATGAAGTAATGGAGTAGCACTGAAGTACATCAGTGGAGAGCACCTCTGCAGGTCTAGTCCAATGTCATGCTCACTGTAGGCCAAGACTGGTTAACAATCTGACACTCAATCAAAACCAGTAAGAGTGAGCTCTGCAGTTCCATTGTCTCAGAAGTATAAAACCACGTGTTCTGGAGGTTCTCCAGACTTTGAACTGCAGCTTTTTGAGACTAGAGTGACTTCAAACACACTCTGGAGAGGTCTTGCATATGTGTCCACCACTGGGTACACAAAATCATTTACAGTATTTCCATGTCATAACCTTTTCTTTCCAACCTTTCTGTTCTCTGTGGACCCCCACCACAACACAACCTGTGGTCACCTTTTTCAACCGCAGTCTGTTCTTTCTGTGCTGATTCCAGCAGAACTGAATTTTGCCTGGTTGCCCCACGACAAGCAGTTCCTGCTCATTGTCTGGGCAGAAATAGGTCGGTATCACTTCACAGGTTGTTGGGAAATCATGACATGGCTATTTACCACGACTGGGACAAATAACAGCAGTATGTGAACTTCCTCTCCAGTGATGACACTGTCTGGTGCCCATCAGGTTAAAGTTCATTGAAACATCAGCAAAGGTCTACAGGTTGGCTGCTCAAAGCCAAAAGGGAAGGGAAGTTGCAAAACAACAAAGTGGATGAATGACAGGATCACAGAATCACAGAATGATTGAGACTGGAAAAGCCCTCTGAGTTCATCCAGCCCAGCCCAGAACCCCAGCAGCCAGATGATGGTATTAAGGACAGCCAGGCTGTCCTTCAACACCTCCAGGCCTGGGGACTCCACCACTGCCCTGGGCAGTCCAGTCCAGGCTCTGATCACCGTTTCCAAGAGGAAGGACTTCCTGACACCCAACCTAACCCTCCCCTGGCAGCTTCAGGTCCTGCCCTCTCCTCCTGGTGCTGGTTGCTTGTGAGAAGAGCCTAACCCCCACCTGACTGCAACCTCCCTTCAGGGAGTTGGAGAGAGGGAAGAAGTCCTCCCTGAGTCTCCTCTTCTTGAGGCTAAACACCCCCAGCTCCCTCAGCCTCTCCTCATCAGACTTTACCTCCAGTCCCTTGCTCAGACTCATTGCTCCTCTGGACCCACTCATTTAACAGTGAGGGTGACACAGCACTGGAAGGGGCTGCCCAAGGAGGTTGTGCAGTCTCCTTCTCTGAAGACATTTCAAGCCCGTCTGGCCATGTTCCTGTGTGACTGGACCTAGGGGATCCTGCTGTGGCAGGAGGACTGGACCAGATGATCTTTTGCAATCCCTTCCAAACCCTAATGTTCTGTGATTCTGTGATATCCTCTGGTCCTACCAGCAGTTATTGGGGAGAAGAAGAGAATTAACCAATTAACCACATTTGACACTTCTTGCTGAACGAAATGACTGGATACACTGATTAGATCTTGGTCAAAAGGAAATACTCCAGTCTCATCACAGAATCACTAGGGTTAGAAGGACCTCCAAAATCATCAGGTCCACCCACCAACCAAACCCCATTCTGGCCCCTATACCCTGTTATATAACCCAAGTCCAATATTACCTTGGACCACAACTCCAGCAGTCTGTCTGATGCTCAACATGGAAGAACATGGGGTTGGCTTTGTGTGCTGAGGTGAGGGCAGCACACATGTCAGACCACTTGTGTGAGGGGGAAGCACCCTGTGTCATCTACACTGTGTCACAGACACGACCAACTGAAATAAAGCAATGTTAGAACATGTGTGAAATGTAACGCCAAGTCTTTTGGGACAGAGCACCTCACCCATTCACTCCTTAATTCAGTAAGAAGAATGACTATGGTTTTGAAAACCACTGACCCATGGAATTCCCCTCCTTTCTGAATCATGGACTTGTGATACTCCACTTATTCCACCCTTTGGCTAAAAGTACCCAACTAGTTGCTCTCAAACTGTTGCTTAAGAGCCCAGAACTTAGGACTCCTCAACACACACAAGTCTTGCCAACTTCATGCAGCTTGGTCTTAGAATCACGGAATCATTTCGGTTGGAAAAGACCCCTGGGATCATCGAGACCAACCATCAATCCTACTCTACAAGTTCATCCCTAAACCAGATCCCCCAGCACCACATCTAAGTGACTTCTAAACACATCTGGGGATGGGGACTCCACCACAACCCTTGTCTGGCGGTATTCAGTAGCTTCTCCACAAGCAGTGTCATCTATTGGGAAAACTAACTAAAACTCAAGTGCTACTTGATAATGAAGAGTGCCCACATCACTGTGTGTCGACTAAGTCATTCTTGGCAAGTGCTGATCAAAAATTGCACAGAAAGAGAATGAAAATCAACTGTTAAATGACAAAGTGTTAAAAGAACGTGGCTGAACAGCATGCAGCCCAGTCAGGGGAGAAAATTCACTACCCACATCACCGGCCAAGGAATCCAAAAAAGCATTTTTGAGCAGCTTTGCATCCTATTTTATCCAGGGAAGGAACGACAAAGTAAGGATTCAGCTGAGAGAGGAACGGTAAGATGTCTCGATATTTAGATGAGCTCACAGAATCATAGAATCACAGAACATTAGGGATTTGAAGGGACCTTGAAACATCATCCAGTCCAATCCCCCTGACACAGCAGGAACCCCTAGATTCAGTCGCACAGGAACATATCCAGGTGGCTGAGATAACAGCAAGGCTTGCTGTCGTCACATTGAGCATGAACCTTGTAATTTATCCAGGCAGGTTTTAAGTGTCTCCACAGAAGAAGACTCCACAATCTCCTCTGGGAAACCTCTTCCAGGGCTCTGTCACCCGCACCAGGAAGAAGATCCTTTTCACATCTCTGTGGAACCTCCTATGTTCTAGCTCATACCTGTTGGCTCTTGTCCTATCATTACATGATGCTAAGCAGAGCCTGGCTCCATCCTCCTGACACTCACCCTTCACATATTTGTCATAGAATCATTAGGGATTGGAAGGGACCTCAAAAGATCATCCTGCCCAACCCCCCTGACACAACAGAATCACCTACACCAAGTCACACAGGAACACATCCAGGCAGGTCTTGAACATCTGCAGTGAAGGAGACTCCACAACCGCCCCGGGCAGCCTGTTCCAGTGCTCTGTCACCCTCACTGTGAAGAAATTCCTTCTCATATTGATGTGGAACCTCTTATGTTCCAGCTTACAACATTAATGTGGTCATCCCTCAGAGTTCATGGCTGAAGATCACGGAATCACCGAATCATTAGGGATGGAAGGGACCTCGAAAGATCATCCAGTCCAATCTCCCTGTCACAGCAGGATCACCTAGACCAAATCACACAGGAACACATCCCGGTGGGTCTTAAACTTCTCCAGTGATGCTAAGCAGAGCCTGGCTCCATCCTCCTGACACCCATCCTTCACATATTTACCAACATTAATGTTCATGGCTGGAGATGAAGGAATCAGAGAACATGAGGGATGGGAAGGGACCTCAAGAGATCATCCAGTCCAATCCACAGCAGGATCCCCTAGATCCAGTCGCACAGGAACATGGCCAGGTGGGTTTTATGCTTCTCCAGAGAAGGAGACTCCAATAATAAAGCAGAGTAGCTTCAGAAAGACTTCTGTCTGGACGCTATGAAGAAGAAGCTAACAGCTGTGAAGTTGGCAAAAGGTAGCTCTCGGAGTGTGCGGATCAGCCACAGCATTCACTGAGACACAGGATGAGCAGAGGTCATAGCTCGGTTCTCCTCATTACTCACAACAAGGGGTATTTGTCTGTCTGCACAGGGATGACAACGAGCTGATTAAAAAGATAAACCTCGCTCCCAGGAGGTGGGTAACTCAAAATTACACTATGCAGTAAACAAATAAATAAACAGCTAAGGATTTTCGGTGAATAAAATCCTCCACTCATTGGGGGTTTCAAATTAAACAAATGTAAGGGCTAAAGTAATTAATTTTTTCACATTGCCCCCTATGAGTTGCTGGATTGGACCTGGCACTTTTTTCTGGGCAGCTTATTCCACATTCCTCTGTGCCACCGTTTCCTCCACTACTCCCAGCCTCCTTGGCAGCTGTCACTGCTGCAGGCAGCCAAGCAGAGGAACCACCAGATTTATCTTAATCCCTAAAGCTACGTTTCTATCTCTATTTTTTGGTTTCATATTTTTTCCTGAATTTACACTTTGTTTACTGCAGCAGAAAGATGAAAACATCCTCGAACATACTGGGCATCCTGTGCCCTGCTTCCCTGCCCTAGGGCTCCACAAACGCTTTCCCGACCTCTGTGCATCACGGGACAGTCCTCACACTCCCCTCCCCAAAACCCACAAGTGCTTCTAGAGGAATGGGTTGTGCCCTCAGAAAAGGGTGGTTTTGCAACAGCAACATTCATCTTAGGATGAAGAGATAATATCTCAGAAGTTAATTTCCAGAGAGGTGGGGGTCACTTTCTTCTCCTGAGTCTTTGACATAGGACAAGAGGAAATGGCCTCAAGTTGTGCTGAGGAGGGTGAAGTTGGACATCAGGAAAAACCTCTTCCCTGAAAGAGTGGACAGGGTTGGAACAGGCTGCCCAGGGAGCTGGGGCAGTTGCCATCCCTTGAGGGGTTCAAACACTGAGTAGCTGTGGTCCTGGGGGACAGGGTTTAGTGGGCAGGGTGGGGTTGGGGTAATGGTTGGACTGGATGATCTTGGAGGTCTCTTCCCTAGTGATATTGTGATACTGTTCTATGATCTGTTTCAAGGGTCTTGTGGATGACTGGTCCCCAAGACAGGAACACACAAAGAACCCCCAAGTCTTGCAGAAAGACATGTGCTGCCACTTGAACCCCTTTTGCCCCAAACATTCAGAAATGTCGCATCGAAAGGTGCAGCAGTGTGCAGTAGGTTAGAGGACATCACTGTTTTGGAGATCACCTGTCCTTTGGTTCTGTTGGATAAATCATGGAATCACTAAGGTTGGAAGAGACCTCCAAGATCATCCACTCCAACCATCAACCCAACTCCATTCTGGCCACTAAACCCTGTTCTCCAGGGCCACAGCTACTTTATTTTTGAATCCCTCCAGGGATGGTGACTCTGCCACTGCCTTGGGCAGCCTGATCAAACTGTCCAGAGGATGGAGACGAAGACCTTCAAGGTCTTTTCAGTCCTTCACTGCAATTGCTCTACAATCAAAACCAGTACTTCTTGGGCTGTATCTCAGTACAAGAATCTCAGTACTAGATAATCTTACTCCTCAGTAAGAGAGTCTGCTTTCTGCTGAGCTGGTTTTCTTTGTCATTAACTCAATATCCAAGCCTGAAAGGAAGGAGGACTTGTGACCTGTGAGAGATGGTCATTTCTAGCACAATGGGAGCACCACAAAGCTCACAGTGGGAGGAGGGATGCAAGTTGGTTCTTTCTTTTGGAAAGTCACATGGTTTGTGCCGTGTTTTCGGAGCAGTTCCTGAACAACACATTCTGTTGGCATCATGTAATGATGAAGGCACCAGACACCAAAGCTGGATGGCCCCAACAAAGCACTAGAAGGGGCTGCTCAGTGAAGTTGTGGAGTCTCCTTTTCTGGAGATGTTTTAAACCCTCCTGGACACGTTCCAGTGTGACTGGATCTAGGTGATCATGCTGTGGCAGGGGGATAGGACTGGATGATCTTTCAAGGTCTCTTCCAATCCCTAATGACTGGATCTAGGGGATCCTGATGTGGCAGGGGGATTGGACTGGATGATCTTTCGAGGTCCCTTCCAATCCCTAATTAACTGTGATTCTGTGATTCCTTTTCTTTGATTAAACCACACTTGAGAAATGTAGCAAAGGGAGGGTACTGCAGAAAAAAAGAGCTGGAGATGCTCATGAAGAGATACAAAACCTTCCCTGGGTGATTGAGGCTCTGATTTCTCACTTGCTCCAGGAAAAGAAGACAAATACAATTTGTATGGACCCACAGATGTAAAAACAATCCATAGGAAGTCTTTACAATGTCAGGAGTGTGTCTGTAGGAAGTCAAAGCTTAAATTCCCTTTAGGAATTATGTCGTGGCTTAACTATAGGTGCTCAGTGCCACTGGAGATACTTTGTTGTTCGCTGCTAGGCTTCCAGCTGCTGAGCCAGCATGTGGCAGATCCTACAAGAAACTATCCTGGTATCTCCATGTGTCCCAAACACCCTTTGGCACCCAGAATTATAGATTCATTTTTGCTGAAAAGTACCTTAAGCTCATCAAGTCCAACTGTTCCTCCAGCACTGCCAGGTCACCATTTCACTCCTGTCCCTCACCCTACATCTCCGTAGCTCTGCAACCTCTCCAGAGTCTTCACACTACACACTGATGTCTGAGGACCCCAGTGTCTTTGAATACTCAATGGTGTACAACAACCATTTTACAACTCAATGGTTGTAAAACAACAACAACAAAGCCATGGCAGTTTGTCAGCAGTTCTTATCACTTTGCTGCTACCAGGTGTATTTTGCTGCTGCTTAGAAATGAAAGAGGTTTCTCAAGAACATAAGGAATCAACAGGCTTCAAGAGGCAGATGCAGCCAAAATAAAACGAAGGAATTGTGATAGAAACGTTGGGCTGAGACTTTGGAGGCTCAAGTCCCAACGCCTGGGTCTGCCATGCCATGGACTTTGAGCTGGAGCACGTCTCTCACCTCTTGCAAGCTGTAGGGCTAATGTTTGTCACTTTATCTCTTCTGATGGAATAAAGGTCTGATCAGCAGCAGCAGAATACTGTAGTCACACTGGCTCTGGATGAGTGCAGCCAAGTCACAGCGTGGGCACAGGGAGACGCATCTGCCTGGGGACCAGACCCCTGCAGCTGGTGGGACAACAGCGACGCCGGGAAGTGGCTCCATCCCCGACGTGAAATAAATCCTCTGCGCTGAAAGGTCACCCTGCTCTCTGCATGGACCCCTGGTCAGGTGATGCCTGGTGTCAGCTGCAGCAAACAATGAGCAGAAACGGCACTACCGCGTTTGCACACCCTGGCAGGATTTCCTGCCCATCGGCGCTCGCCGCATGATCAGACGGGTATTAATAAACCCGCCTTTCGCCACTTTCCCCTGAATGCCTGCACAAACCTTCCTCTCACCCCTTATTGATTCCTGTAACTTAAATCAATGGCTTTTGGTTGTTTATTCTGTTTAATCTCTTGCAGAAAACGGGGGGAAATTGTTTATTTAAAGTACATTCGGGCTGAAAATTAATTTAATAATTATTGTTAAATTATTAACAAACAACACAACTAACACATCTTACTTTATATAACTTTATATATTTTCATTAATAATCTTTTAATATATATTTCTATATTGCTCTATGTTTAATACATTAATAATTAATCATAAATAGTGAATTTATAGGATGTGCCTGAGTACAAGTAGCATTTGCAGTAGAAGTTGTGAAAATAAGGGACACAATTCCTAGTGCAGAGGTCTAGCAAAGTCTCACCCCTTTTGTCCAGACAGCCTGACCCTGTCAGCTGGCCTGACAGAAGTCCTTCATCTTAGAATCATAGAATCATAAGGGATTGGAAGACAAGGCAGGGACACCCCATCCTAGACCAGGCTGGCCAGAGCCCCATGCAGCCTGGCCTTAAACACCTCCAGAGATGGGAGGATCCTACTCTTCCCTTACCTGCCTCTTTGATACCCTTCGACTTCAAGTTTGGCTGCGACAACATTATCGCGAATCACTGTGATGACAACACTATGGGATTTAAAGTCTTTCCCTCTGCCATCATTTTGGGGAACAGCCAGGTTACTGGTGGATGCTGTTTAGAGCTGGGATAAACACCGATTTACATGTCTAAGTGACTTTTACCGCAGAGGAGACACACAGGGGAGTGGAAATTTGTAGGGAGTGGGAGCTGGCGTGGAGGACGGAGGGAATAATCATGTCGCATTTAAGCCCATATGATCTGTTTCCACAGAAAAAGGTTAGAGATCAAAAAATTCTCAGTTTAGTTCAGTCACAAATGAAGGCTGGGTTGGGTATGAAGTTTCTGGGTGAGGGGAGAAGCATTAGCCGGTATGTACAGCAGCAGCCTCTGGTGGTCTAAGAAAAAAACGATGGTAGCTAAAATACAGGTTTTTTAAAAGATGCCTGTGCATATTTAGCTATTTGACTCCATGCACCATTCAACGCATTAAAAGCTATAAAACCCCAAACCCCACAACAACCAGATGCTTTAGGAACAATCTGTTGGCAGTATGGTTGTTAAAAACCTGAGCGGTATTAAAATTCATAGGCATTCATTAGCACATTATGTGAAAGTGAAAACCCTTTTGTTCAATCATCCCTTAAAGTTTTCTGGGCAATGCTGATGATCCAGAAGTTCTCTCCTGTGTCTGCATCAGGTGAAAGAGGGAAGGGGGAAGAAAAGAGAAAAGAGAAAAGAGAAAGGAAAGAGGAGAGAGGAGAGAGGAGAGAGGAGGAGAGAGAAGAGAGAAGAGAGAAGAGAGAAGAGAGAAGAGAGAAGAGAGAAGAGAGAAGAGAGAAGAGAGAAGAGAGAAGAGAGAGAAGAGAAAGAAAAAAGAGAAAAGAGAGAGAAGAGAAAGATAAAAGAGAAAACAGAAAAGAGAGAAAAGAGAGAATAAACCAAAATTATGAGACTGTTACTGAACTGATGACATTTTCTGTCTCCACTTGTGAATTCTGTCAGCAGATGTTTTCAGAAACAAAACAAATAATTAATAAAATAAATCCTGCCTTATTGCAAATCACATTAAATAGGATTTCTCTGCCGTAACATTTGACATGATGTTTATTGCCCAGGCCAACGTGGGCCCTTTGACAGGCTATAACGTGCGCCAGAAAGTACATTTGTTTTGTAGTTAGGGGAAAACTTCCAGCATGGAAAGAGAAGTTCTTTGATCTCTCAGGCTTAATGCACTACACGCTCCCATGGCTGGTTTTATTTGCGCAAACACACGGTGTGAGCTCAGATTGAGTGTTTTAAGACTTTGCTTTTATGCACTTGAGTAGCTCAGCTACTGCAGATTTATTTTTTTTTTCCATGAAAGTGAAGAAAATGCTTCATGCTCCTTAAAAAAAAAAACAACCAGAAGGAATTTTACCACAGAAGAGTTTGATTCTTCCAGTTCTTGGAAGATCTAACTGCACAAGTGGGAGGAACATCCCAACAGCTTTAATTTGTTCAAATGGCATTTCCTCGTCAGATCACAACAGACCCCGGTGACCCTACGAGAACACAGCTGAGGTTATTTATTCCGACTACTTAGCAGCCTGAATTTCTCCAGCTTGTTTGGCACAAACACATTTCCCTTCGACATTAGACGCAGCCGACGCTTTTCTTTCTGAGGATGTTTTTCATCTAGTCTCTCTGCACCCACTTTCCCTGCCTGGTAAAGAGGATGTAGAGCTTGTTCAGGTTTGCACAGAGTGACTGAACATTATGGATTAGAAGGGACTCCAAAATATCTTCCAGTCCAAATCCCTCTGGCACAGCAGGATTCCCTAGACCCAGTCGCACCGGAACGTGGCCAGGTGGGTTTGAAACATCTCCAGAGAAGGTTTTCCAAAGATCTTGGTGAGATGGTTACAAAGCACTTCCCATCCTAAATGCTTGTGAGGAGGTTTTATTTCATGAGATGGAGACCACCACCCATAACCACACTATAAATCTTCACAGAACCACAAAAATTAGGGATGGGATCTCAAAGATCATCTAGTCCAAACTTACAGACTCATAGAATCATCAAGATGGCAAAAGACCTCCAAGATCATCAAGTCCAACTATCCAACCTATAGCCCCCAACCACTAGGCTCATACACTTCTTTCCTTGGTTTGAAGAAAATCACACACACACAGAAGATTAGGGATTGGAAGGGACCTTGAAAGATCATCTAGTCCAATCCCCCTGCCAGAGCATGATCCCCTAGATCCAGTCACACAGGAACACATCCAGGAGGGTTTTAAATCTCAACTGTCATGTTTGAGGTCACAAAAGCAAATGGCATGCAGCCACATATTTTATGTTTTGGGGGTTGAACCTCCTGAGGCCAACTTTCATGCCTCATAGAATCACAGAATCAACATCAAGCAAAAGAGATAAAAACTACCAGGAAAAGCTTCGCATTCAACAATGGAACGTGGGACCAACGTGGTGACTAAATGACTTTCTGTACCGTACAGCATCATTATCCACTGGCTTCTGATGGATCTTGAGAGAAGCCTGGATGTTGCTACGAAGAACCAACGTCTGGCTGGTGGTCACAGAATAACAGAACATTAGAGATTGGAAGGGACCTTTGAAGATCATCTAGTCCAATCTTCCTGCCACAGCAGGATCAGCTAGATCAAGTCGCACAGGAACACGGCCAGGTGGTTTTTAAACATCTCCAGAGAATCACAGAATGACAGAATAACTAGGGATTGGAAGGGACCTTGAAAGATCATCTAGTCCAATCCCCCACCACAGCAGGATTACCTAGATCAAGTCACACAGGAACACATCCAGGTGGGTCTTAAATATCTCCATAGAAGGAGACTCCACAAACCCCCTGGGCAGCCTGTTCCAGTGCTCTGTCACCCTCACTGGGAAGAAGTTCCTTCTCATACTGATGTGGAACCTCCTATATTCCAGCTGACAACCACTGTGACTCCACAACCTCCCCGGGCAGTGCCCTGCAGCATCTCTCACAAAAAAGCAGCAGATAGAAAACCCAGTGCGCTGTTGGTGACTCTGAATATGTATGTGCATCCTTTTGTCTCCCGCACTCAGCAAAAGCAAATTTCTCCAAAGGCACAGCAATATTTTGTGGTATTAGCGATAATCTCGTGTCCAGTTTACCGACCCTTTTAACTAGCCAGGACAGCTGTACTTCCCCACCAACATTGTTATGCTAAACCGCAATTAACAGGAAAATTCAAGATTATTCTAACGTCTCTCTAGCTGGATTTCTTTTCCCCGCTCTGCTTCACACCAGAAAGCCACAATGCACAATTTCACTGCTTTAACTACGTCACATCTTCTCTGACACGTCCTGCTGCTGAATTAAAACGCTAACTTTTATATGAAGGAGCTCAGGAACGCAGTCTCGGATGTATAATGCATCAGATGCACATGGAGCAGAATGTGTCAAAAAGCAAATAATATTGTTTGTGCCCCCTGCAGAACCTCAAATCCTCGGGTAGCACTGTTACAACGATCCCATGCTGCTAGCATTACAAAGTGCAAAGGTTCACTGAGTAAGAAAAGAGCAAGGGACATAGTTTCCTCATTACACCATTCTTGAGCTATTCTAGCTTAAATATTTATTAAGATATTAATAATTCTCCTCCTTTATCTGCCTTCAGAAGTTCAGCTGAAGCACAATGGATGGCTGCTCATACGAAAACAATATGTTACAGGGTAAATCTGCTACCACACAAGATGAGCACTGGTGTTTTCCACAAAGCATTATTAAGTTAGCAGGTAATACGTTAAGAATCTGCCAGGGTGCAGCCACTGCCCCCCCAACACAAGGCGACATAACATAACACAACACACACCACCTGTCACAAAGTCTCCCTTCAATCATTCTCTGTCTTGATAGCACCAGCGGTTTCCTCTGGGGTTCATTGGAAGTTCCCTTTTCAAATCGGAAAGGGGTGTTTTGTAGCACTTCCCCAAACTTCACGTTCGATAAAGTGATGAAAAAGATGTGTCAGCAGAATAAAGAGCAGGGAACTCTGCGTGAACTCCTGAGCACTGTCCCTGTGTTTGGTTTTTTGTTTGGTAAACAGCCAGGTTGGCTGTTTACCAGCCAACCTGGACAGTAAACTCGTCTAGAGATGGTCAGAGAAGGGCAAACGAAACCAGAATGAACTTACCCGAATGTACATCTGCATCGTTTCCTTTTCCTTTTGGGGGTTCCGGTACTTCTCGTAGAAGTCGCGCCGCTTCTTTGTCTCCTTTTGGGTTTTCTCTTTCCTTTCCCTCTTTTCCGCAGGTTCATCTGAGCTATCAGAGGACAGCTGTGCTTGGTCTTTTGTCTTCTCCACTTCAATATAGTTCTCATTGGGATTCAGAACTATTACCCCATAGCCTTCCTGTTTCAGAAGAAGAACACACATACACACACAGATAAAGAAGAAATATGAAAAGGGACATTTAATGCTTGGAAACGCTTCTTCTCTTTTACTTTAATGCTCTTAAAAAACAACTTTCACATTTGTTGCTGTTAAGTCCATTTACAGAGGGGTATTTGAAGGATATTCTGTTTGCTTTGCTCCTGTCACTAAAGGGGCACTGATGTGTGAGCGCTTACGCCCGTGTGCATCCCTGGGGGCCAGCAAAGTGACCTGTTCTACCTCTAAAATAATTTAACATGTTGTTTTATTCATAACCCCCCTTTTCCAACGACTTTTCCAGGAAACAGTAGGAGAACCAAAAAGCAAAATATTATTTCAAGAAGTCTAGGTAATGATGAATAAAAACCTTTAAAATAAAGAGGATGAAGGGATTTAATATAAATGTAGACCCAGATCAGGGAAGGTACATGAAAATTATCACAGAATCACAGAATCATTAGGGATTGGAAGCGACCTGGAAAGCTCATCCAGTCCAAACCCCAGCCTCAGCAGGATCACCCAGACCAAGTCCACCCAGGTTTTAAACATCTCCAGAGAAGGAGACTCCACAAACCCACCGCAGGCAGCCCCTTCCACCATCCTGTCACCCTCACTGGGAAGAACTTATTGAATCACAGAATCAGTCAGGGTTGGAAGGGACCACAGAATCACCCAGTTCCAACCCCCCTACCATGGGCAGAGATACCGCACCCTAGATCAGGCTGGCCAGAACCTCATCCAGCCCAGTTTAAAGTCTTTTGTGCAGCTGCCAACAAGCACATCATGCTGAAGCCCACAGCGGTGGTAGCCATGAATCGATACCCCAAAACGATGTGGTGGTGCTGCTTATACGTCAGCTCTTTCACTGCAGGGACGACTTTTAAGTACATCTTCAAATCTGCTCTACAAACTTCTTTGGGATTATGTCCTGTAGTCAACGAACCCAGAAAAAACGTGTGACCCTGCGGGATGGTTGTTGGATCGTTCCAGCCGCATTGTTTTTTGTGCTTTGCACAATGAGTTGGTTGAAAAAAAATCCCCCACACGCGAATTTATGAATGAGAAATGAAACTCGAATCAACTAGCCAATCATTTTGTTATGCTACGCAAACGATGGCAAACCAACGGGAGGATCGTAATATCCGCGGAAGATACAATCGCAAAGACGCGGGGGAAGACAGAAGGACGTGGTGTGTTTTGTGGAAGAGCCCTCGAGGTTACCACGGGTTCCTGGTTGAAAGTCAAGCTGTCCTTTAGAAGTTAATTGTAATAAAGACTTACTTTTTGGAAACGTCTGTATTACTTATCCAACAGAAGAGCTTTATCCCTTGGCTTTTCACTTGGCCCTTAGTTTTTGCACTTGGGCTGGGTGTGAGGATCAAAGAGGTCCCCATACCTAGCTGGCCATAGCAAACCAACCCCGTGCCAACAAAAGATACTCTGTTTGGTCTTGGCTTTATTCTGATCTGTAGAGCCATTCACAAACCTTGTAGCGCATTGTGACCACTGTCAGGTAGACAGATTGTCACTCGGTGATTTTCTACAGTTGGACACACTCGACTAGTTATCAAAATCGCATCTGAAGGGAGCTCCTATCCCTTGTCCTTGTGCCCTACTCAAACGTCTGCCGTCTTCTCCTCCCACTGAAAACCAAGTTAAAGGGCGCGGATGCACTCTACTAAACAGGGTGAAATAGAGGCATTCAGGGCACTGTCTATGGCGTAAGGGACGTAGTCAAAAAAGGTCACCACAGGCCACAGGGAAAATTGGCTCTGCGCTAGATGCGGCACCGTGAGTAAGTGGTCTCCTGTCACTCTGCTCCCTGGCCCTCTCCGCTGGAGGAACTGAACTGGGGTAAATACAAACAAACAGACTCACAAATACATAAATAAACAAGAAAACAGGAAGGGGCGGAGGAAAAAGGAAAATTAAGGAAGACGGGGCTACCCAATCCATTGCTGCTTGACTCAATGCACAAGACTGTATTAATCACCTGTAAACCTTGGGCTCGGACTATCCAAACCCCTAAATCCTCAGCAGTTGGGAACGTTCTTCTCCAACAAATCCCAGTTGAAGGGACGGTTTCTCAGCTTGCTAGCAACACACCAAGACCACGTTTTTGTGGTGGTTTTAGGGTTTCTCTGCGCTGTTCATCTTCCTGATCTGCAGAGAGGCTTCTGCACATCGATTCGTTTTGTTTTCTACATGGTGCCAAATGCAAAGCTCATGCATTCATCACAGGTCCGTAAGTGTCATGGAGCTTCCAAACTCCATGTCCACTTCTAGCTGACCACAAAACAGAGGCATAAATCATCAAAGAAGTAGAATTTGCCTAACTTATTGATTGTGTAACTGAAAATTACATGACTCGTTTGTCCGATCTTATGAGGACACAATGTCAATTTTTCACAGAGACATCAGCCAATGAAATATGGCTCCATTTTTAAAGCCACTGTTTCATACATCAATTAAGGGATTTTTATCAATTATATTTTAAGCAGTGCAACACGTCTCCATTTACATTCCCTTCTAGATTTCAGGCCTTTCCTGCCAGTAGGATTAAAATAATTAAGTAATAACTGAGAGGGGTTTTCCTTATAATTGAGGAAAAAACCCTTAACTGTACAATTCACAAGCTTCTCTTCAGAAAGCATCCTCCTTTCAAACTGAACATCGGGGATTGGAAAACAACTTGAACATCAGAGAACATTAGGGACTGGAAGACAACTCAAAAGACCATCCAGTCCAATCCCCCCACCACAGCAGGATCACCTTCATTTTCCTTCTGCTTCTGCATCCCAAATCACAAGATGTAAACAATGACACCATGGAAGACGGCCATGGAAGATAGAAGAGTGACATTACAACCTCTCTCACACAACCCTAACCCAAGTGTTTAGTAGGAAAAGGAAAGGTCTGCTCTAAACAATATCTGTGTGACAAAATGGCTTTTAAGTTCAATTAATTTTTAATTTTGCATGGTTGTAGCTCAAACATTTGAGTTGAGAGCAACCAGAAATATTGAAAAAGAAGGTGGAACTCTTCACTGGGGTTGAGCAGCTTGAAAGCCAAACAAAACTGAGCAGTCAAGACCACTCATAGCTAAAATAAAGCCTTTATCAAACTTATTTAAGGACAAGCAAGACACAGACTCACATAATCCTAGAACATTAGGGATTGGAAGGGACCTCTAAAGATCATCCGGTCCAATTCCCCTGCCACAGCAGGATCCCCTAGATCCAGTCACACAGGAACATGTCCAGGTGGGTTTTAAATGTCTCCAGAGAAGGAGACTCCCCAATGCCCCTGGGCAGCCCCTTCCAGTGCTCTCTCACTCTAAGACACAGAGTCTTTGGAGTGACTGTTAAGACAAGATCAAATTAATTAGAAAGTAGATTTCTAAATGCAGGCTGGGCTCAGAAGAATCATACCTCCCAGTGCCATTAAAAATAACAGTACTGGCTATAATGAGCTTACAGTGTTACCAAAACACAGTGATCTATGGTGCAAGTAACCACCATCACCCAGGAGAGTCTTCAGAGCTTGTGGCCATCAGCAAAACATTCAGTACATTTTCAGCACTGAAACACAGAACATTAGGGATTGGAAGGGACCTTGAAAGATCATCTGGTCCAATCCATGTAGCCCTGGATTAGTTTTCTCCTGCGTGTCAACAGAAAGAGAAACCACCATTTTAACTGCGAAGTTTCTTCATGGTAAAAAAACCTAAACTTTGGGAAAAACCCTCCTCCCCACCACTACTCCATCAATCTTCATCCAGCTGAAACCATCCAAGTCCTATGCTCCATCACATGTCTCAGGGAATACAGATGTTGCACAGAAGCCAAGGTCTGACTGCAACCCCCATCAGAGTACCTGGTGGGATGGAACTATTGGGACCGTCACCAAGAAATCTAAGTTCCAGTCTCCAGCTTAGGTGAGTACAACTATCATTTCTGACTATAATGTACTAGTACCTGACAAGTGCCTGACTAAAACACCAAATCAACACTTATTTCCCCAAATTCCAATGCTTAAAGGTAAATAAAACATTACCTGCTGCTAACTACCAGCATCCTCCAGGTAACAACGTCTGGGTGTAGAGGTCTGTGTGCAAACCCACTTTCAGGTTCATAAATACAATTAATACTTTGAAGTGAGAGAGTAAATTATGGTGAAAGGAAAAAGAAGCTGCAAATTCCAAGTGTTGGGAAGGATCTCAGTTACAAGATTTTTACTAGCCAATCAAAACAACATAGAAGGAGGTCTTCTACCATAACACACCAGCCAGAAATCAGAGAATCATAGAATCATTAGGGATTGGAAGGGACCTCGAAAGATCATCCAGTCCAATCCCCCTGCCGCAGCAGGATCACCTACACGAAGTCATACAGTCAGTCAGGGTTAGAAGGAACCACAGGATCATTCAGTTCCAACTCCCCTACCATGGGCAGGGACATCCCACCCTAGACCAGGCTGGCCAGAAGGGACCTCGAATGGAGAGGTGCTTTCTGCCTCTTACTAGAGGCTTGAGGAAGATGTTCAAAATGAAGGAACACCACAGTTACTGCCTCTGACAGCAGGAGTGAGGTTACAAAAAAGGAAGAACCCCAAGGTATTTGAGGTAAGTTCCAAATCTTTTGAAATCTCTTCTCCCTGGCCACATGAATAATGAGATGAGGGCATTCGGCTCTGCATATTAATCCATCAAAATGGGAGACCATATGTGACCAGAGAGGTCAGGGCTGGAGAGGAATCCTTTGACCTCTGTAACTATCTAGCCAGGCTCTGAAAGAGATAATTTTCCTCAGCTTTACCAACCTGAATTTTCAAGTTCAGGTCTCTACTTGAGTCATTGGCAACGAGACCAGAGTCACATCATGGTGCCGCGGGGCAGAAACACTACTCAAAGTGCTCAGCTCTGAAACCACCTCCTGGTTAGAATGGACATGGTGACGTCCATTCGCCTTTCTGAACGATGCCTGTTCCATTCGTTTCTCATCTTTTCCACGAGAAGGGTGTATCTGTGTCACCGTTGTGACACCATAGGTCATGACAACCAATCCGAAGTCACTAGTGAACTACGTAAACATAGCTGTTGGAGATGCAGCTCAGCTTGGAAAATGCCCCCTCCATTATTTGACCAATTTTCTCAAGACGTGACCTGAGACTGAAATGCCTGAAATGTCCGTTGACTCCGCATTTGGTTTCTACCCCAAACTACATTTTGGCAACTGCACCCTGCTAACACTTTCCGTGATGTTTCCAGTCCCTGGCTACACCTTGTCCGCCTGAATTCCAGTGCCGTGTCCAAGTGTGTAAAAATGCCACGCTCCTGTCAAACACACATTGTCCCGCTAAGTTCCCAACTTAAAATAGCTCATCGGGTTAGGCAGGAAAAGAAAACATGCCACAAAAAGTTTTCAGAGGACCACCTGTTGTCTATTATTTTTACATAGCACTTACTCATAAATCATAACACAGGGTAATTAATCAAGCTGTCAAAGAGAAGGTCAAAGGTTATGTGGGGGAGTCAGAAGGTCACGCATGGGCTGATAGAGGTCAGGGTCACACCGCATTCCTCATTATCAAGTTGGGATGAGAGACGGCCCAAGCAAACAAAAGTGAAAGCAGATGGAGAAGTGAGTGGATGAAAAAAAAGAGGAAATTTCACAAAAAAAAAGAAAAAGTGAAAGAAGAATGTCAGTTGCCTTCAAACAAGGAGGAGAATGGAGCAGAAGTACATTGAGATGTTCTCAAAAGGTCCCACACCACACAAAGAAACTACAGTCTGATGGCTTAAATACACTCCATATAACTTTCCATTCCATCCCCTCACAAATATTAAGCAGCAACGGTAGCTTTTTTGGTCCTTGTTCACATCTGAAGCCAAGAGTTTCAAGGTGAATTAGACAAAAGTAACCTATTACCGTGACAACCAGCAGACATTCAATAAAATAAAGTTATAACCTGTTTGACTGATGCGTTAAGAACTTCCACGCACGTGGACCCTGGTGAACACAAAGCACCACAGCAGTCCCCCTGGATGGCACGGCGATTATAAAATATTCTATCATTACACTGACCCGAATTAGATGCAGAATACTGTGCCAAATTAGCTGTCACTCTTTCCTCAAAATCTTTGTTAATCTCATTTTGAATGTTTGCAGCTTTATCAACACATGCATCAATGTCAGCTCCTTGGTTACTGAACCGCTGTGGTTGGGAAGAAGATATAATTAAAATGTTTTGGCACAGAAAAGGTGAAATCGTATCTTCCCCTGCTCCCCGAGGAGTCTGTAAAACATGTAGGAGATATTGACAAACACACACCCTTGTCTAGAGCCCTGACATCCTGGGTGACCCAACTGCTATTTATTTCAAAACATTCACTTTGCACTTACCCAAACCATCACCTGCTGCGCTACTAACTTTTAATGGATATTAGAGCCATAAAAACAATAAACTCTTCATTTCCTCTCTGTTACAGCCCTCTAATTCCTCACTGCATCAGGTCTATCAGAACCACAACCGCATTTCATCTCGTTTCAGTGGCACCTTAAGTGTAAAACCTGACTGGATGATCTTTTGAGGTCCTTTCCAATCCCTAATGTTCAGTGATTCTGGCTTTTTTTTACTTTGATATTTGTTACTTTGGGGGAGAATCACCTATTCTGAACAAATCCAAGCCCAGGGCTACAAAAAAAACCCCACCCAAATAAGCTGTCCCCATAGTTTTAATTTTACTGCTGGAAAGTTTAGAAGAGAATTACTGTCTCACATCCAGCCACGACTAGCGGGTCTGTGTGTGATATCTGTGCTCCTGGCTTAGCGGGTCTGGCAAAACACACTCATGAATTAGAACAGGATTTAACTCCCTGTGTTCTTGATAGGGAACCTCTGTGCCTTTGCTGATTTCGCTGGGGTTTTCCAGCACAAAAATATCATGGCAAAGCAAGGGAAAACAACCTACTTTTCTGTTCAGAAAGAGTGATGCTCAGGTTCAAATGCTGCTTCCCATCAGCAGTCCTGGAGGAATCACTGGGGGATGAATGGGAGTGAATCCACCCTAGCCACACAGGGCTGCAAATAATCCCTCCACAACAACTGCCCAGGCTGCAGAAAGTGTCTCTGCTCTTCTTAACTCAGTGCACACAGTATGAGGTCTCTAACCTGTGGAAGGACGAGTCCACCACTAACCCATCGGGCTCAGCATCTTTTATCGAAGCCGTATAGGAACCCTTTAAGTAATTCCAGTCTGCACTCTCTGCATTAGCCTTTTCTTTATTTCTCCATCTCTTAAGAAACCATTTCATCTTCTTTCCCCCAAAAAATCTCGGGAAGTCACAAGAACAAGAGCATCAAGTCATCAAGTGTATTGAGCTTTTAATTGAATCTTAATTGAAATTTCAGATTTACATAGAACTTCTCCTTTTGGAAACAAAACACCAGAAACAACCAAATACTCTTCATAAACTGCCTCCCCCATCAACAGCTAGTGACAGGACGAGGGGCAATGATTGTAAGCTGGAACATAGAAGGTTCCACATCAAACTGAGGAGGAACTTCTTCACAGTGAGGGTGACAGAGCACTGGAACAGGTTGCCCAGGGTGGTTGTGGAGTCTCCTTCACTGGAGATGGTCAAGACCCGCCCGGATGTGTTCCTGTGTGACTTGGTCTAGGTGATCCTGCTGTGTCAGGGGGATTGGACGAGATGATCTTTCGAGGTCCCTTCCAATCCTTAGTGATTCTATGATTCTATAATAGCAGCCACTCCCTGAAAGTTTTGCTCAAGCGGAGACGAAGCGGGGGTGTGGGAACTTTTGATGTTTCTATGGTACTTCTAAGCATTCCATCAGCGGGCAGCGAAAGTTCTCGGCTGTGGATCTGCTTTCCAACCCGCCCTGCCTCCTCTCCTGAGAATGCCATAGCATGTCTTAATTATTCTCACGTGTTCTCTGTAATGGGTATACCCCAAACAGGCTTTAAGTACGTATTTTCATGATTCTATGGGAAAGTAAGTAAATTCATTCCAAAATGCACCTCGTCCGCTCCCTCTTGTAATGGGGACAAACCTCCGGGTCAACATTATCCGGACCGTCGCTATTTCAATTGTGTTGGAGGTCTGCCTGGATCTGCAACACCTTTAGGCTGCAGAAACACAGCTCAAGTTGCTAAGTTCTGCTCCACCTGAAATCTCCAAGGTTTCCTATGAATTAAACCATTACAAGACAAGATAAACCTCTTGGATTTCTATGCATTAAATCATTACAAGGCAAGACGAATCTCCTGGGAGACTTGCATTTCAGCGCTGCAGAAGGCAAACACATCATGCACAAGTGCTTCCTCTAAAAACCTTGGGGTTACCCGAGTCTTTGTGGAGGACAGCTCCCACACAGTGTGGAGTAGCTTTATGTGGCTGCAGGGGGAAACCTTCCACCTCAGCGATGGAAAATCCAGATGGTTTTGGTTCGTGTGCGTAATGCAGGCGCCTCCCCAGGAAAAGAGCCACTTGTAGTCTAAATCCAAGTCCTCTGGTTTGCACCTATCGCTGACAAACAGGTGCACCCCGGCACACTGATGTTCCTTCCTTCCTCCCCACAGTGACCTGTGCTGGAAGACCTTCTTACACTTCTCCTGCTAAATAATTTAATTACTTATGAGTTATGGTTTCTTTGTGACCTTTTATATGACTAACTCATTAAAATGCAAAAATATGCAAAACATGATGTCACTGGGTCAAACAGCTGTGTTGGTAAAATTATGGCTGTGAAAGTCCCTAAGAACATGGAAATATTAATAATTTATATTGCTCATTATATGGAAAAAAAACTCTTTTAAACAGATTTAGGGACAGATTAAATTTTATAATCACAAAACACTACTGTCTACCTCACAGTGACAAATCTTTTCACCATCTGTGACCCCTTTTGTACACAGAAAATAACATCTTAAAAGTCTCTTCGTTTCAAGCGACAAAATAATATGGATGAGGAAGCTCTGGGAGGGATCCGTGCAACTGTGGATAAAAAAAAACAACCCCAAAAAATAAATGCATTTCCCTGGTCAGGGTTTTGTGATTGCTCAAGTTTTCCCTGAGCAGGCAGCACACGGCTAGAACACTTAGGTATTTCTTAAATGTCAGCAGGTCTTTACTGCAAATTCTTTGCAAATTAGCATCACATGGTCTCTGGATGCTTAAAAAGCTTTTTGAACCCTGAAGGGGTTGGTGGTTTGTTGTTTTTTTTTGGGGGGGGAGGGTTGTTTTAGGAATTTGTGAAGCCACAGATGATGCAAATATGTAAACAAAGTCCCATCACACCCGAAGTTTAAAATGTCTTGCTTTGGTTCTAGCCGGCTGACTCAAAAGGACAGTGAAACCTTCACCCCTGGAACTCCCCACTGATTGTGTCCTTGGACACACAGAGGCTCCTACTTGCCATAAACAAGGTTCATTTTGGGAGCTGCCAGTTAGGGGTGTTCTGTAAATCCTACTTTATATTTCTGGAGGGCTGTTTTTCCTGCTTTATTGTCCTAAGGGCTACCAGAACTTTTCTGATGGAGCTAATATAAAGTAGGTAATTTGGTAGTAAAGGAATCCCAGAGGGGGAAAAAAAAAAAAGAGAAAATTAAAACAAAAAAAATATAAAGGTTTCTACAGAAGGCAAAAAAGAAGAAGAAAACCAAACAGAAAAAAACTCCCATGAA
>VXBP01001814.1:15507-20507 GCA_013400115.1 Rhinopomastus cyanomelas | reverse complement strand
CAGAGCACAATGTTATTTATGCATTCATTTATCTTTTCATCAAGGGCGGCTTATGTGGTCTTTACTGACTTTGGTTTGTCATCATCGGCGCAGATCAGCGTCTGCATTGTGTGCGCTTGTAACAGGGATAATGGATCTCACTTACAATACCTACAAACTCAGCTGAGAGCCGCGCAGAGCAAATGGCCATAAACGCACCCATCCCGGCCCAAGTCCTGATGAATAAAAATGAAGATCTTGTCAAATAATAAAGTGACAGGTTAATTTGCAGCGCGCGGCAGCGAGTGACGCTCCTCCAGTCTGTATGAACGGTGCCACCTATCTGTGGATGGGCAGAAGAGCCTTCGGGTGGACCAGCTTGCGGGAAACCGGAGGATAATAAACACATGTGATGTTGCTTAGTTTTGTAAATATCAGAGGAATGGAATTGATGATAAAGGAAAACGCGAGATTAGACACACACAGTTGCTTTCGAACCTAAAAAAACAAGATTCCCAACAAAGGGCTGCTGTATCAAACAGTCATAAAGAGCCTCAAGCAGTTGTCTGTGCTCATGCCAGTTTTCATGCTTTAATTCTGCTGCCCTGTGGTTCTTAGCTTTGACATTGAGATCTGCACGGCCACCAGAGATAATTATTTCAACCTTCAGGCCATCAGGCGCTCATTTTTGATCATGGATATGTAAGAGAGGTTTTTTTCCCCCCTCCTTCTCTTTTTTTCCCGCTTCCCAGGCTTGCCAAGTAGAGACCAATGAAAGAGTAAAATAAGCAAAAATCGGAAGCATTTTGAGAGTGGTTTAAGATGCTAGTTCCCTACTGCTTTCTGTGTCCTTTTATTTCCCTATTGTTTGTCAGTTTTCAGCGTGCTCTGAAAACACCAACAGAAATATCCGTGCTGATCTGAATTCTGAATTTCCCGTTGCGGCATTTTTATAAGCAGAAATTAAAAAAATTAGATTTTACTTAATAAAAGAGATGCTGCTCTACCACCTTTTAATCCCCTCACACACACACAAAAAAAAAAAATGGCAGGGGGATTGGACTGGATTTTCTTTCAAGGTCCTCTCCAATCCGTAATGTTCTGTGATTTTGTGAATTTGCACAATTTTTCACGGGGACTTCATGCAATAGTAGAATTATAGAATCATTAGGGATTGGCAAGGACCTTGAAAGATAATTCTCACTGAAGATGTTTAAGACCTGCCTGGATGTGTTCCTGTGTGACTTGGTCTAGGTGGTCCTGCTGTGGCTGGAGGATTGGACTGGATGATCTTTCAAGGTCCCTTCCAATCCCCTATGATTCTATGACTATGATTCTATGATTCTATAATCTAGTCCAATCCCACTGCCACAGCAGGATCACCTAGACCAAGTTGCACATGAACACATACAGGCGGGTTTGAAACGTCTCCAGAGAAGGAATTACAGCAATTTGCATCATCCACATCTCAACATGTTAAAACGCACCAGTTGCATTGCAGAGCCACTTTCAAAGGAGGGTAATTGCAAGTGTCACATCACTGAAACAATCAACTATAATCAATTATAAATATTAATCAATTATAAATCAAATCTGATCAGAATTTGGGATTTCTATGCGACTGGATCTAGGGGATCCTGCTGTGGTGGACTGGATGATCTTTCTGGGTCCCTTCCAATCCCTAATGTTCTCTGGTTTTGTGATTTGGTAGAGTTAAAGGCATTCCCAAAGCATGGCAATGGTAAGTGACTTAAGTAAAACACAAACCAACAATACTTACCACTGAAGTTATACGTCTATTTAAATTTATCTTAGATTGATGCATTTTTGAGTTACAAATTGAAAATTTTGTGTTTGTCAGGAAGAGTAACATCATCTACTAATAGATCATCATGCTTTACACAGAATCACGGAACATTAGGGATTGGAAGCATCCTTGAAAGATCATCCAGTCCAATCCCCCTGCCACAGCAGGATCCCCTAGATCCAGTAGCATAGGAACATGGCCAGGTGGGTTTTAAATATCTTCACAGAAGGAGACTCCAAAACCCCCCTGGGTAGCCCCTTCTAGGGCTCTGTCACCCTCACTGGGAAGAAGGTCCTTCCCATATTTATGTGGAACCTCCTGTGTTCCAGCTCACATCCAATGCTCCTTATACACACCGCTTAATTACACCTTTCATTGAGTTACTTCTGTGCTGCTACCACCCATTTTACTAACGGAAAGAGTAAGATTCCTGTGTTTAAGTGATAAACCACAACAAAACAGCAGACAGACCTAAAATATTTTGTCTTTTGCTGCTCTCACATGCAATATTTAAAGAAAAAAACCCCACAACAAACCCACAACTCCTTAAGCAAGAGCAGGTTAAACCTATCAAACATTCACCTGGAAACAGAGATCTACAGATGGGAATATCCTTCCTGAATTTCACTGTCCTTCACCATAAATCTGAAAATAAAAACCTGAGGGAAATGAAACATTAAATGTCTGGAAACTGATAAACTCAACAACCACCACAAAACGCTGCTGGAGATGCTCCTGCCCCCATGCATGGCAGGGCAGTTTGAACTGGATGATCCTGTGGTCCCTTCTAACCCTGACTCCATGAGTTGGTCTAGGTGATCCTGCTGTGGCAGCAGCAGGATTGGACTTGATGATCTTTCAAGATCCCTTCCAATCCCTAATGATTTTATGATCCTATGTTTTCTGCCCTATCAGACTTGATCTTGCAATTACGTTGGCACCAACAGCCCACAGGTGCAAGGGACTGCAAAGAGAACGTCGGGCACTTCTGAAGAACTGCATTGAGGGGCCTTATTCTATCTTTTTAAAGATTTATTTATAAAGAAACCATGGGAAATAAGAGACCTGAGGAAGGTGGAACAGTCTCCTTGGAAATAGCCCAAAGGTGCAAATCACAGAACGTTAGGGATTGGAAGGGACCTCGAAAGATTGTCTAGTATGTATTGTCTGTGCTAACTGTACAAATATTAATGGAAAATTAATTTTGAGGATAAGTGGGTTTAATTTTTGTTTTAATCTGAATTTTCAAAGAAAAATTTTTTGTGTTATTTATAGAATTGTATGTAAGGAAACGAGTTGGCTTCCAGAGACATCACGATTAATGGCTCCTGCAGCCGCTCCAGTGTGCATTACTTTCCCATTATTAAACAGCAGGAGTCAACGCTAATGCCATCCCCAGGCAAAGTAAACTCTCACACCTACATTATGTAAAACTCTAATTTAATAAAAAACACAAATTCCCCCATAACCAGGCACAAGCCACTTCTTGATCCCAGAAGCCTCTCATGACTTCTGCTCTCTCTGGATCCCAGACTGCCTACAAAAGGCGCACAGAACATGCAGGGATGTCTAGTACTTGAAGGAGGAGTAGGAAACCAAGAGAGACTCACTTTGGATCTTAGGAAAAACTTGTCCAAAGATACAGAACACCTTGGAACAGGCTGCCCAGGGAGGGGGTGGAGGCACTACCCTTGGAGGAGCTCAACAACTGGGCAGACAGGGTGTTTGAGACGGGTTAGTGGTTGAAGGCTGCAGGGTGGACAGTTGGACTTGATGATCTTGAAGGTCTTTTCCGACCTTGATGTTTCTATGAGTCTGTGTGTGGTGGATGCTAAAGCAGTGACAAAGAGAGAGACAGGAGAGCATGGCCATGAATAGAGAAGGCAGACTGGAACCACAACGGACAGAAGTTGTGGTCAGGTCCTCTGCACAGCCACTGTCTTGGAGACTGATCTTCCCTGTGATAAGAGAGAGGGTCTTTGCCAAGCACTTCATTGCAGCTACCCAATATCACCTTCTGGAGATCCTCTTCACTCTTCCTGGACAATAAAGGGGATGGTGTTCTGATATGCCCTGACAACACTCTAGGCAGGGTCCTCCCAAAGAGCAAAGGACAGGATAAGAGGAAACGGACTCAAGCTGCCCCAGGGGAAGTTGATGTTGCCCCTGAGGAGAATCTTATTCCTGGAAAGGGCCTTCAGGCCTTGGAACAGGCTGCACAGGGAGGGAGTTGAACTGCCATCCCTGGCCGTGTTTCACAGTTGTGGAGATCTGGAGCTCAGGGAGTGGGTAGGGTGGGACAGTTGGGTTCACGGCCCCTCAGTTCAAGAGGGATGTGGAGCTGCTGGAGAGAGTCCAGTGCAGGGCAACGAGGATGATGAAGGAGGTGGAGCACCTCCGTTATGAGGAGAGGCTGAGGGAGTTGGGTCTCTTTAGCTTGGAAAAGAGGAGACTGAGGGGTGACCTCATTAAAGCAGGAAGAACTGCCCATCATAAGTGAAGATCTGGTTCATGATCATCTGAAGGACCTGAAAGGGCTCAAGTCCATGGGACCTGATGGAATACACCCAAGGGTCCTGAGAGAACTGGTAAATGAGGTTGCTAGACCCCTTTCCATTATACTCCAAAAGTCATGGCAGTCTGCTGAAGTCCCCACTGACTGGAAAAGGGGAAACATAATTCCTGTTCTCAAGAAGGGTAGGAAGGAGGAGCCAGGGAACTACAGGCCAGTCAGTCTCACCTCTGTGCCTGGTAAGATCATGGAGCAGATCCTCCTGAAGGCACTACTGAGACAGCAGAATAGTGAAGAGGTGATTGGGCACAATCAGCATGGCTTCACCAAGGGCAAGTCCTGCCTGAAAAATCTTGTGGCCTTCTATGAACAGGTCACAACATTAATGGATGAGGGGTGAGCGACTGATGTCATTTACCGGGACTTCAGCAAAGCCTTTAACACTGTCCCACACCACATTCTGGTCTCCAAGTTGGTGGACCATGAGATGGTTGGGCGGACCACTAGATGGGTAAGGAACTGGCTTGATTGATGCACTCAGAGAGTGGTTGTTGATGGATCCATGTCCAAGTGGAGGCCAGTGACAAGTGGAGTCCCTCAGGGATCGCTCCTGGGACCAGTCTTGTTCAACATTTTTGTAGGACAAGGGCATTGAGTGCACCCTCACCAAGTTTGCTGACAATACCAAGCTGTGTGGCTCAG
>VXBP01001814.1:0-11286 GCA_013400115.1 Rhinopomastus cyanomelas | reverse complement strand
CAAGTCGCACAGGAACATGGCCAGGTGGGTTTTCAATGTCTCCAGAGAAGGAGACACCACAACCCCCCTGGGCAGCCGATATATTTTTCTGCATTGCTATTGATAGATCAAATCTTAAGAACCGAACCTATTGGTTAAACAGGGTTCACAATTCCACCTCTTTCATCCACCACCCCTACATCATGTTTTTAAGCCTACAAGTGCCTGGAGAAAATGCAAATGCGGGACTTTATGCACAGAACTATACATGCAGAGGAGTCATACAGCATGTTTGCTTGATCAGACTCCCTCTACAGCCTCCCTGAGACTGGGGGGAAAAGCCATATTCATTAGAAAACGTGACTACAGAGCGACTAAAACTAGTGAGTGCAGCGTTCTTTCCTTAAAGTGACATGTGAGCTAGTTACACAGAGCGAGAGCCCCGGGGCTGGGTCTGTGCTGCGGGGGGGCTCTGTCCCCATGTCCTAGCACCTAAAGGGTGGCTACCGAGAATATGGTGACTCCCTTTTCACACGGAGTCACATAGAAAAGACAAGGGGTGATGGGTACAGGTTATTCCTGGGGAGATTCCAACTGGAGTCCAGAAGAAAATTCTTCACCATTAGAACAACCAAAGTTTGGAATCATCTCCCAAGGGAAGGGGCCGATGGCCCCACATTGGACAGACTCAGCTTGCAGGCTGCTGGGAGATCTAATTTAAGCTCTGTTTTTAGCTTGATAGGTTGGACGAGATGGTCCTTGAGGTCCTTTCCACTCTGGTGTTCTGTGAATGAATCTAAACATGATTTTTTGTGAATGGACTGCAGCTGGCATCTCCCTTCACCTAAAACAGGAGTGAAATCACATCGGCCACTTAAGTTTGCAGCTTCATGAACTTCACAGACACCTTAGCTACCTCTCCCCTTCTCCAAATTACACCTGAGAAACAGAGCTGTGCATCCACGCAGTTAAATTAGCTTCAAAAGCAGCTACTGCATCTTCTAAAATGCCCTGGAGGGCTGTTGTTGTAGCTGGGAAAAAACACCTGAATCCTGAATGCTCTCAACCCCACTGCTGAGATTATCCCTTCTTTTTAATGTTTATTTCCACCATCAGAAACATAAACTACAAACTATGAGATGTGAATTTCTTTCAATTTTTGGTCTATTTGTGGTATCTGGCATTTCACAGGCTAGCTCCTTTCTTACCCTTGCTGCAGCAGAGCTAACATCACAGATTTGACTTAGGCATGAAGAAATTCTGTATATTACAGCTTCAGATGTTGTTAGATTGAGTGCTAGCTCGAAAATAGGTGTAAACCTGACGTATTCCTTTCCTGCCCAGAGTAAATCATTGCTTCAGCTGCGGCACATCCTCAGAGGCTGACAGACTCTACACTGAGCAAACAGGAGCTCATGGCAGGACCTGGGGGTGTTTCCAGCAGGCAGCAGGGGAAGACATCCTGCCTTTGTTTCAGAGAGCAGTGGAAATGGGAAAAGGTTTACCTGAATGGATGAAAGTCACAGTGTGCCCTTCACCCTTGGGGTCGAAGAAGGGCTCTGGCTGCGGTTAGCTAAAGAGCACAGAAAATGTCAAAGCACATTGTGTTCAGAGAAAGCTGAGAGCAAGACACGTGCTGCTTCGTACAGCGGAGACTGGTCCTGCCTCATTCACACGGCCATATGTCAGGNATTGATGTGGAACCTCCTCTGTTCCAGCTTACACCCACTGCCCTTCGTCCTATCACTAGATGACATTGAGAAAAGCCTGGCTCCATCCTCCTGAAGGATGCCACAGCAGGATCACCCATACCACATTGCACAGGAACACATCCAGGTGGGTTTTAAATGTCTCCAGAGAAGGAGATTCCGCCATGGGTTAATGTCCTGTACTGATAAATAACATCACCACTAACTGCAAGTTCCTACAAAAGTTATCAAAGAAAAGTTGGAAATCACAGGACATGAGGGATGGGAAGGGACCTGGAAAGATCATCCAGTCCAATCTCCCCACCACAGCAGGATCCCCTAGATCCAATCGCACAGGAACATGGCCAGGTGGGTTTTCAATGTCTCCAGAGAAGGAGACACCACAACCCCCCTGGGCAGCCGATATATTTTTCTGCATTGCTATTGATAGATCAAATCTTAAGAACCGAACCTATTGGTTAAACAGGGTTCACAATTCCACCTCTTTCATCCACCACCCCTACATCATGTTTTTAAGCCTACAAGTGCCTGGAGAAAATGCAAATGCGGGACTTTATGCACAGAACTATACATGCAGAGGAGTCATACAGCATGTTTGCTTGATCAGACTCCCTCTACAGCCTCCCTGAGACTGGGGGGAAAAGCCATATTCATTAGAAAACGTGACTACAGAGCGACTAAAACTAGTGAGTGCAGCGTTCTTTCCTTAAAGTGACATGTGAGCTAGTTACACAGAGCGAGAGCCCCGGGGCTGGGTCTGTGCTGCGGGGGGGCTCTGTCCCCATGTCCTAGCACCTAAAGGGTGGCTACCGAGAATATGGTGACTCCCTTTTCACACGGAGTCACATAGAAAAGACAAGGGGTGATGGGTACAGGTTATTCCTAGGGAGATTCCAACTGGAGTCCAGAAGAAAATTCTTCACCATTAGAACAACCAAAGTTTGGAATCATCTCCCAAGGGAAGGGGCCGATGGCCCCACATTGGACAGACTCAGCTTGCAGGCTGCTGGGAGATCTAATTTAAGCTCTGTTTTTAGCTTGATAGGTTGGACGAGATGGTCCTTGAGGTCCTTTCCACTCTGGTGTTCTGTGAATGAATCTAAACATGATTTTTTGTGAATGGACTGCAGCTGGCATCTCCCTTCACCTAAAACAGGAGTGAAATCACATCGGCCACTTAAGTTTGCAGCTTCATGAACTTCACAGACACCTTAGCTACCTCTCCCCTTCTCCAAATTACACCTGAGAAACAGAGCTGTGCATCCACGCAGTTAAATTAGCTTCAAAAGCAGCTACTGCATCTTCTAAAATGCCCTGGAGGGCTGTTGTTGTAGCTGGGAAAAAACACCTGAATCCTGAATGCTCTCAACCCCACTGCTGAGATTATCCCTTCTTTTTAATGTTTATTTCCACCATCAGAAACATAAACTACAAACTATGAGATGTGAATTTCTTTCAATTTTTGGTCTATTTGTGGTATCTGGCATTTCACAGGCTAGCTCCTTTCTTACCCTTGCTGCAGCAGAGCTAACATCACAGATTTGACTTAGGCATGAAGAAATTCTGTATATTACAGCTTCAGATGTTGTTAGATTGAGTGCTAGCTCGAAAATAGGTGTAAACCTGACGTATTCCTTTCCTGCCCAGAGTAAATCATTGCTTCAGCTGCGGCACATCCTCAGAGGCTGACAGACTCTACACTGAGCAAACAGGAGCTCATGGCAGGACCTGGGGGTGTTTCCAGCAGGCAGCAGGGGAAGACATCCTGCCTTTGTTTCAGAGAGCAGTGGAAATGGGAAAAGGTTTACCTGAATGGATGAAAGTCACAGTGTGCCCTTCACCCTTGGGGTCGAAGAAGGGCTCTGGCTGCGGTTAGCTAAAGAGCACAGAAAATGTCAAAGCACATTGTGTTCAGAGAAAGCTGAGAGCAAGACACGTGCTGCTTCGTACAGCGGAGACTGGTCCTGCCTCATTCACACGGCCATATGTCAGGGTGATGTACAAGAGGTCATAGAATCACCAGTCCCTGACTGGTTTGGGATGGAAGGGAGCTCAGAGCTCACCCAGTGCCAACCCGCTGCCATGGGCAGCGACACCCCTCACCAGACTAGGGTGCCCACAGCCGCACCCAACCTGGTCTTCAACACTGCCAGGAGTGACAGAGCAGCCACAACCTGCCTGGGCAACCTGTTCCAGGGCCTTACCACACTCACAGGGAGGGATTTCTGTCTAAGGTATCTCAGCTGAGGCTTCCACGTGTTGTTACCTGCAAGCACAGGAGAGCAGAGTGGCTCCGTTGATCCAGACTCACACCAGTCCAACACAGACCTACCCACAAGTTTTACTTCTGAGGCACCATTTAGAAAAACAGAAGCTAAATTGCAGTGGGACTGCTCCTAGCCTCGATGCTTTCTCAAGCACACAGGCGACTGGGATGTCCTGTTCCTCCTCACTTAAAAGGTCACAGTCTTAAATTGGTGTACTGTTAAAATCTGGAGGTTTCTTTAACAGCAGGAACAAGCTGACACGAGCAGAGCAAACACAGCATATGGGGCCACATGGAAAACACGGGTAGTTCTCCCCAAGAGGCGACAACACACCTAAAAAATGTAGAGTGGAGAAATATATAAATCCTTTGCCTCTGCTATAAGAGCTGCCATTATTTGCTACTTAAACACTCTCCTTGCATCCTCTTCAGTTAAAACTCTGCATTTTGTACTGCACAGGACACTCACGCATCGCTGCCATCAATTAAGACTTTCAATATGATTAAGTAAGGCATTTGACACAGTCTCCAACAGCATCCTCGCAGCCAAACTGAGGCAGTGTGGTCTAGATGATCGGGTAGTGAGGTGGATGGTGAAGAAATGGCTGCAGGACAGAAGCCAGAGAGTAGTGGTCAATGGGACAGTCTAGTTGGATGCCTGTATCTAGTGGAGTGCCCCAGGGGTTGGTGCTGGGACCAGTGCTGTTGAATCTAGTCATTAATGAATTGGATGAGGGATCAGGGTGCACTGTCAGTAAGTTTGCTGATGACACAAAGCTGGTTGGTGTCGCCGACACCCCTGCAGACTGTGCTGCCATTCAGCAAGACCTGAATAGGCTGGAGAGCTGGGCAGGGAGAAATGCAATGAAGTATGACAAGGGTAAGTGTAGAGTCTTGCATCTGGGCAAGAACAACCTCAGGTACCAGTATGGGCTGGTGACTGACCTGTTGGATAACAAGGTAGGAGAAAGGGACCTGGGGGTCCTGGTGGACAGCAGGATGACCAGGAGCCAGAGTGTGCTCTTGTGGCCAAGAGGGCCAACAGCATCTGGGGGTGGATCAGAACAGGGGTGGTTAGCAGATCAAGGGAGGTTCTTCAGCCCCTCTACTCTGCCCTGGTGAGACCACATGTGGAGTATTGTGTTCAGTTCTGGGCTCCTTGGTTCAAGAGGGATGTGGAGCTGCTGGAGGGTGTCCAGCGCAGAGCAATGAGGATGATGAAGGAAATGAAGCACCTCCTTTATGAGGAGAGGCTGAGAGAGCTGGGTCTCTTTATCTTGGAGAAGAGGAGACTGAGGGGTGACCTCATTAATGTCTATAAACATGTAAAGGGTGGGTGTCAGGAGGATGGAGCTGGGCTATTCTCAGTGTCATGTAGTGATAGGAAGAGGGGCAATGGGTGTCAGCTGGAACACAGGAGGTTCCACATCAATGTGAGAAGGTACTTCTTCACAGTGAGGGTGACAGAGCACTGGAACAGGCTTCTCAGGGGAGTTGTGGAGTCTCCTTCACTGGATATGTTTAAAGCCCTCCTGGGTATGTTCCTGTGTGACTTGGTCTAGGTGATCCTGCTGTGTCAGGGGCATTGGACTAGGTGATCTTTCAAGGTCTCTTCCAATCCCTAATGTTCTGTAATTCTGTGACTCTGCAATGCTTCTAATAGTGCATTATTATACTTCTGTCTGCTACTGCCCTGCAATGAAGAAGAAAACTGAAAAGGAACAATGAGATAGCGTAAAAGATATTAAGTGCAGTGCATGTTGTTCTTAGGGGTATGTAGGAGTTTAGTACAATATTCATTTGTTCTGCAGCTTTAACCTTATCAAGAAATACATATTTTGTGAAGAAATAACTAAAATGCTTGTAACTACACTCAATTTGTTTGATGCAGTTTCAGAAGTCACTGCAATTGCAGCTCTTAAGGATAGGAACAGCATTAATACAACCAGTAACTTCACTGGTTTTGCCAGGCAGCCTGGAGACCTCACAGTCCATTTTATACCACTCAGAACAAGAGAGGACCTCTTGTTATTTCAATTTTATATGACAGAATCATAGAATCACTGGCTGAACAGTTGGGCCCAAAGAGTGGTGGTTAATGGAGTTAAATCCACTGGTGGCCTCAGGGCTCCATGTTGGGATCACCTCTGTTTAACATCTTTATTAATGATCTCAATAGGGGCACAAAGTGTGTCACTGGTAAGTCTGCAGATGACACCAAGCCAGGTGGGAGTGCTCACCTGCCGCAGGGTAGTAAGGCTCTTCAGACAGACTTGGGTAGATTGGAGTGATGGGTCAATGATAATGGCAGGAGCTTCAACAAGGCCAATTGCCAGGTCCTGCACTTGGGCCACAACAACCCCATGCGCCCCTACAGGCTTGGGTAGGTCTGGCTACCATGGAGAGCCATGTGGCAGAGAGGGACCTGGGGATCATAATAGACAGGAAGATTGTTGGTCTGCAAAAGATCCAACAGCACTGCTGAGTTGATGTCTGATGATGAAATGATGATTGGAAATATGTTACCGCTCCTGGGCCGAAAGTTAAACTCTTTAGCTAACAGCAGGAAAAAGATACTTGGAGGTCCCCTGGAGCAGCAAGACTGAGAAAGACAATGCTCCAGCAGATAACACTCTCCGTCCATTGTGTGCTTTGATATGTAGCTTGCTTAGGTGATAATCGTAGCTAGTTAGCATGAGATAGTGTTTACTGGAACTGTTAGCTGACCACTGCTATTGTAGAGCATGTATCAAATCCTATATAAGAAACTCCTGTATGTCTAATAAACGGAGGAACATGTTGCTTGCATCAAGCAGTGTCCTGTCTCTCAATTGCGGCAGAAGATGAATACGAGCCAGCAGGGTGGCCAGGTAGCCAAGAAGGCCAATGGTATCCTGGCCTGGATTAGAAATAGTGTGGCTAGCNGTAGCCAAGAAGGCCAATGGTATCCTGGCCTGGATTAGAAATAGTGTGGCTAGCAGGAGTAGGGAGGTTATCGCCCCCCTGTACTCAGCACTGGGGAAGTCACATCTTGAGTACTGTATCCAGTTTTGGGCACCTCAGTACAGGAGAGATGTGGAGGTGCTGGAGCAGGTGCAGAGGAGGGCATCTAAGTTGGTGAAGGGCCTGGAGAATCAATTTGATGAGGAAAGATTTAAAGACCTGGGTCTGTTTAGTCTGAAGAAGAGAAGGCTGAGAAGAGACCTCATCACTTGCTACAACTACCTGAGAGGACGTTGTGGAGAGGGTGGTTCTGGTCTCATTTCACAAGCAATAGAACGAGAGGGAATCATAGAATCATAGAATCATTATGGATTGGAAGGGACCTCAAAAGATCATCTAGTCCAAGCCCCTGACACAGCAGGATCACCGAGCTCAAATCACACAGGAACACATCCAAGTGGGTCTTGAACATCTCCAGTGAAGGAGATTCCACAACCACCCTGGGCAGCCTGTTCCAGTGCTCCGTCACCCTCATTGTGGGAAGACATTGAGAAGAGCATGGCTCCATCCTCCTGACACCCACCCCTCAAATATTTGTAGACATTAATGAGGTCACCCCTCAGTCTCTTCTTCTCCAAGATAAAGAGACCCAGCTCCCTCAGCCTCTCCTCGTAAGGGAGGTTCAAGCTACAATAGAGTAGGTTTAGACTTGACATTAGGAAGAATCTTCTCCATGGAAATGGTGGTCAAGCACTGGAATGGGCTTCCCAGGGAGGTAGCTGAGTTGCCATCCCTCGATGTGTTTAAGGTTTGGATGAGGTGTTGAGGGATGTGGTTTAGGGGTGAGCTTGTAAGGTAGGGCAGCTGGTTGAACCCCATGAACCCAGGGGTCTGTTCCAACCAGAGACATTCTGTGAGAAAAACTTTCACCAACTTCTAACCATCCCCCTTCTGATCCACCACGAGATGACAGTGCCCTTCTTGGCCACAAGGGCTCACTGCTGGCTCATGGTCACCCTGCACCACCAGGACCCCCAGGTCCCCTTCTCCTACACTGGTCTCCAACAAGTCAGCTCCCAGGCTACACAGTCCCTGGGGTTGTTCTTGTGCAGATGTCAGACTCTGCAATGCTACTATTTGCTGCAGTTCATTCAGTGTCTCCCCACTCATCTTTTCTAGTCTGTCCAGGTCCTGCTGAATGGCAACACAGCTTTTGGAGAGAAATAAACCATCAAAGCACTGCAGAACACATTCTTGAGGATCTGGGAATGAAACATAAGTGTTTCTGACCCTCAGCTTCTGATTCACAACCGATTTTTGTTGCTGTTTCTAAAGAAAAACTCATCTCAGGTCAGTCTGGATTTGATATGCTTTGAAATGATGAAGAAGAAACAATTCCAGATGATTTTAAAACGACTGGTGAAAGCTCCTCTAGTCTCAGACCCAGACCCAACACACCACAATCAGCATCTGCAAACACAGAACCCACCCTGAATCAACAGCGACTTTGATAAAAAGCCGCTTCTACCTGTGTGTCACAGGTCAAAGCCTCTGAAAACCGAGGTAATATTTTACCACACAATGAAAGGGTGGCAAATGCCGGCTGTGACAGATACTTGGGCACCAAGTACAGTCAGCAGGTCAACAGTAAGAGCAATGATAATCATTTACACATAATGGCTCTGCAGCAGAACACCAGCAGGTCACTGAGTGCTGGTTTTCAGCCCTGCAGAAGACAATGATCAGGCACAAGCAGCACCCTGAGGTTTTAATATAAGAAAAGACATGAACCAAACTTACACTTTTTTTACCAAAATCCTACCCTGCTGCATGCAGAGAGAATAAACCCAAATAATTCTTCTGCTGCTCAGGGAAATTGAGATCATGTTGTCAACATTTCGGCACTTAAAGACAATCACAGAACCACAGAATCACAAAACAAGTGGGATTGGAAGGGACCTTGAAAGATCATCTAGTCCAATCCCCCTGACACAGCAGGATCCCCTAGATCCAGTCACACAAGAACATGTCCAGGCGGGTTTGAAACATCTCCAGAGAAGGAGACTCCATAATCCCCCTGGGCAACCCCTTCCAGGGCTCTGTCACCCTCACTGGGAAGAAGTTCCCTCTCACATTGATGTGGAACCTCCTCTGTTCCAGCTAACACCCATTGCCCCTTGTCCTATCATTAGATGCCCCTGAGCAGAACCTGGCTCTAACCTCCTGACACCCACCATTCACATATTTATCAACATTCATGGGGTCACCTCTGTCTCCTTTTCTCCAAGCTCAAGAGACCCAGCTCCTTCAGCCTTTCCTCAGCTCCACTCACTTCATCTTCTCTGTGGCTCTGCGTTAGACTTTCTCCAGCGTTCTGTGTCCTTCTGGAACGGAGGGGATCAGAACTGGACACTACGTGTGGTCTCACCAGGGCAGAGTAGAGGGGGAGGAGAACCTCAAAATGATAAATAGATTAATATAATAGATTATGATAAATAGATCATAGTTAAAAGACCACACTCAATGAAAGAAACAAAAGTAAAAGGCAATAAGTGGCCTTGAGATTGGCTAAACTTCTATGAAGTTTGCAGAATAATAGAGGAGGTTTGTGGGATCAAATCATAGAATCATTAGGGATTGGAAGGGACCCTGAAAGATCATCTAGTCCAATAGATAGATGGTAGAAGTGAGAAAAAACTTCTATAAACTTGGCAAATCACTGGTAATAGACCTCTTTGATATTAAGTTCCGCAGTCTTCCCTATCACTTTGAATATCTACACATGGAAATATGAGATGATTAAAAAAAAAAACCTCAAAAATAATTAAATGCTGGATCATCAGCAAACCATTAGCTCAGCAGCTGTGCAGGAATCATAGAATCATACAATCTCCTTCTCTGGAGACGTTTAAGACCCGCCTGGATGCGTTCCTGTGTGACTTGGTCTAGGTGATCCTGCTGTGGCAGGGGGACTGGACTAGATGATCTTTCAAGGTTCCTTCCAATCCCTAATGATTCTGTGATTCTATGAATCAACCTGGCTGGAAAGGACCTCCAGGATCACCAAGTCCAGCCCTCATGCCAACAGCTCCCTAACCCCTAGACCACGGCCTCAAGTGCTCCAGCTACCCAGTTTTTAAACACCTCCAGTGATGGGAACTCCACCACCTCCCTGGGATGTTGGAAATACCCCAAAAACGTGTAAATGATGGAAAAATAATAACTAGGAATAGTAAGATTAAATCAAAATAAGGGTAAGATTCCTGCAGCGTATCCATAAAATCTTCCTGAGGGCGAAATGGTGGAATAATTTCTCAACAAACTAGAAGGAGTGCTCAGCGCAGCATAATGAAGGACGAGCAGGGGGTCAGACCAAAAGATGTTGAAAAAGTATTTTCTCCGTCTAATTCTAACGGACTATTAAAGGAGACAATCAATAGTCAGGGAGGTAATTTATTTTTATAAGCTTTGCGGTTTTCGTCTTTTCAGAGGACAGACTGTGGCTGAGGGTAGGAGAAGGGAAAGAGAGGAAACACCAAGCTGTGTCCTTTCTTACACTTTACTGTTTCCCATTGTGGACATTACCATTATCTTTACATACGAAGAGAGATTGACATAATCTAGAGAGGTTCCCCCCACACTACAACGCTTAGATAAAGAAGAACTTAAAAGGAACACCACATGGTTTGGCATCAAATTAAATGGGGAAGAACAGAGTCGTGTTTCCTGGGGGGAAAGGGACTGAATATTATGAGGTTAGTCACACTATTAGTGGGGCCAATAATGTCACTTAGAAGAAAAATAAAGTGTGATTTATAACTAAATCTTTTTCACGTCGCTTTCAGTGTGGCAGAGAGATGGTACTGCCGCTGTGGAGTTGAAGAGCAACAGCACAGTTCTGTCGGATAAAAGCAGAGATGATGGATGGAAAACAGACCTTTGGACAGCTTTTTTTTCCAACAATACAGCAAAACAGATGAATGGTAGGAGGAATTAGGAGCCTAAAATGTGACTAAAAACAGTCTAAGTGAGGGCAGCGTTCGATACTCACAGCACAATGTCACAACACTCTTGTATTTTATTGCATTCAGATTATACTCTGCATCCAGGGCACTAACAATTTGGAACAGCCCAGGAAGCAGCAGGTTTTCTTTATTAGGGATGCTCTTAGTGCAGTTAATGTAATCAGGAACAACATTCAGATGCCTCAGCTACCGGTAAGTTCTTTAGAAATGGACAGCTTTAAAATACTCCTGGCCAAAAGACAGAAAACAAGGGTGGTCTAAGGGCTTATGCATGAACTTTTAAACTGCAAGCCAGCTGTGCAAGTTCTGGGCTCCTCAGTTCAAGAGTGATGGAGCTGCTGGAGAGAGTCCAGCGTAGGGCAAT
>VXBP01001813.1:0-11301 GCA_013400115.1 Rhinopomastus cyanomelas | reverse complement strand
TCTTCCACCATCTGCATCAGGAAATTGTCACCAATTTTCTGATTGTTTCATTGCTATGGAGAGCAGGAGACTGCCAGAAAAGTGCGGTTTTTTTTTTTTTTTTTGTTCTGTCTTAGTGGCACTTGTACGTATGTATTCTGTTATCCTTGGAACCAAGGTGGAGCTATTCACTGCCTTGCAGCAATTCTCTTAAACCACGTTCCCCAAAATAAGTCATATTTATTGTGGGTATTTAATTGCTAAGTTTTAAAGTATTTACCAAAGATGTCTGGATACAGGTCTTTTAGCCTGGCAGTTCAAGGATAATGCAGTCTGAGGCAGTGTTTTTTGGCCCTGTGGATAGATTGAACATGCAGCTTTAATTAGTGGTAACTCTGAAGACATGCAGAGCATGCATTTCATCCCTTCTCTACCCCCTCTCTCCTCTTTGAAGGTGGATGCCCAGCTTCAGGTTGTACGTAAGCTGGAAGAGAAGGAACACTTACTGCAAAGTAGTATTGGCACAGGTGAGAAGGAACTAGGTCTTCGAACACAGGCCCTGGAAATGAACAAACGAAAGGTGAGTGGTTGCCTGATTACCTCTTTGATGGTAAGGTGGAATTGTTGACTTGTAGGAAGCACAGAAGTCTCCTAGCTGTCAGACGTATTACAAAACATGGTACTGCCTGGTTTGAGACTAGTATAGCAGAAGGGTGAGGAGTCCTGAAGAGAGTTCTGATTAAAGAATTGTAGACTGCTGTTTCCTAGCAGGACATAGGTGTTTCTATGAAAGGCTTATTAGGGAGCTGAAGTAAGGTGCCTTTAAAAGGAAAACCTGTTGTGAAATAGTAGGCAGCAGCCAGATGAAATTAAATGAGATCAAAGCTTTTACAGAAATATGTGGTAGGTGAAAGGAATATATAGCAGAGTAATGTTAAGACCTTTAACAAATGTTCAGGATCAATAAAGTAGGTCAGTTTTGAGTAAAACAAAAGAAAACTCTTACCATGATTGATGCTGGTTGTAATTAAATCTTCAATAGAAGTGCAGGAATGATATTAGATGGAAAGGAAAGCAGAAATCCCACTGTGAAGAGGACACAAGTTGGCAAGAGGAGTGTTGAAGCTAATTTGTTACTAAACATCACTTCAACAGCAAAATATCTTAGAGAATAATTTCAGTTATGCCATTTGGAAGTTTGAGTTGGAAATGAGTTTGAAAAAGTAGATCTCTAGCAGCCCAAAGAATAATTTATGATCGGTGTTGAATTGTCAGGCAGAGGGACTAGAAATCAGTAGAGCTGCTTTTTCATGTGTGGTACTTATACACTGGTTTTCTTTTTCAGGCCATGGATGCAGCTCAACTTGCAGATGATCTAAAAGCCCAGTTAGAGTTGGCTCAGAAAAAGTTGCATGACTTCCAGGATGAGATTGTGGAAAACAGAGTAACTAGAGAGAAAGAGATGTTCAACTTCAAAAGGGCTGAGGTAATACACCTCATGCACAGTCCTTCAATATCTGCCTGCTTTGGTGTCTGTCTCCTTGAGCTTGAAGTGTGTTCCAGCTATGCTTTGGGGGGGTCATTTTTCAGCTTCATCAGGTCTTGGCTTGTTCTGGCTTTGTCCACTGATAACTGACAGTGTGTGTGGCAGCAGATCTGTTGCAAGACTCTTGGAGGTGCAAGTAGAGTGACTTAGCCAGGTGCACCATTGGCTCGTTCTTTTAGAGACCTGAGGAAATTGTGGCAGAGAATATACTGCTCATTTATTTGGTCTCTTGTTTTTATGCAGGAAGACATTTCTAGGTTACGTAGGAAGCTGGAGACCACAAAGAAGCCTGATATGGTTCCCAACTGTGATGAGATACTGATGGAAGAAATCAAGGATTACAAGGTGAGTAGCTGTCTCTTACCGGCTTCACTCTTTAACGTGACTACATGTCTTTGGTAATTGACAGCTCTTGTCTGGTCTCTGGCATTGTAGCTTTGTCTTGCATTGGAGAAACAACCTTCTCCTTATGGAGAATGGCATGATCTTCAGCCTCAGTCATCTTTTAACATACCTAGTGCAATGCATTTGGCCCTCACTGTGATGTTTCTCTCTTGCAGGCCCGCCTGACTTGCCCATGCTGTAACATGCGCAAAAAGGATGCTGTTCTCACAAAGTGCTTTCACGTCTTCTGTTTTGAGTGCGTGAAAACACGCTATGACACCCGGCAGCGCAAGTGCCCCAAATGCAATGCTGCCTTTGGTGCCAACGACTTCCACAGGATCTACATTGGTTGATTCTTTCCCCTGGAATGATGGAATTGATTGTGATGACCACCAGCCTTTTCTGCTTTCTTTGATTGTCACCTTTGGGGCAGTCAGTGCTTCTGTCCACTGATCTGTGGTCTGTTTTGGGAGGTGACGACAGGTTATGGAAAAACATATTCCAGATCTTGGTTCCTTTGTTTTCCCTTCTCTTTTATTCTGGATTTTTTTTTTTTATGGATCCTTTGTGCCCAAGTGGACACTTCTCATCTGTCAACCTTCACACTACCAAGTTGGGAACATCTAAGTGAAGTCTGATCTTGATGGGATGTAAGCTATCTGTGGTGCAGCAGAGGCTAAGGAGGCCTTTATTTGAGGCGTTTGCTTTAAATGTTAATCATTGATTTTCATCAAGGCGCTGTAATGTTACTGAGAGTGAGTAGTTTCCCACTTGAAGGGCCAAGTGAAGAATTAACAAGTGCAACTGTACACTTCATGGGAGTGACTCATTAGACATCTATCTTCCTGAGTCAGGGCAAAAGGTCTGTGAAGACTGGTACGTTAGAAAGCATCCTTACTAGCACCAAAACCAAATGCACACCTTAGCATCCGGAGGAGGAGAAAAGCGAGGTGTTAGGGAATATTTGAAAATAGCATTCCAGTGATGAACCCTGATTGATGTGGACATCTTCACCTAGGTTGAGGCATTGCTGTCATTGTCCTTAGTTTCGAGAATATAATTCTAGGGCTTATTTGTTTTAATTTTGCCACTAAGATTAATCTTGTAATGCTTAAAATCTTACACAAGCTGTTGTCTGGGTTATTTTTCTTGCCTCTGGTAGTATCTATCTGTGTGCCTTCCTTACTGGAAAGATGTTTTCCAAGCTTTAAGCTTTGGAAGTAGAGTAATTTCTTCCCTTCCTTCCTTTGCTTTCAGTAAATGGTTAACTAAAACAGCTTTGTCCTTTTGCTGCATCTTCACAAACGTATTTCTGACCCAGTGGATGGGCCAAGGTGCTGAATTATTTGGACAGTCATTTTGTCGTGGCCACTGGGAGTTTTGTGAAAGGACATGGCGTATAGGTTCCTGTAGAACAAGGCTTTTTTTGAAGTCTGCTTCTACGATAAAAACACAAAGCCATTTATGTACAACATTCCTTTTCAAGGCCTTGTGTTTTTTCTGTAAACTTAATGTTCTTGGAAGGTGACATTGTTTAGAGCTTTGATTCATCTGTGTCCCAGAAATCCGTATTGGCTTCCTGTGTTCACCATAGGAAACAGCAGAAACAGTAGTAAAGTGAAAGCAGTTAGTCACAGACGGCCTAAAGATATGCATCATTTTTATTTTTTCTTCAGAAAATAGGCCTTCTACATTACTATGAATCCTGACAAGTGAGAAGGAACACATGACACTGTCATTGCAAGGGCAAGCCAGAGTGCTGAGAGTTTGTGGAGTGGCTTAAGATCTGTTAAAATGTGCAGAATTGAAAGCAGAATCCTCTCTACTTTCACTGCAAGTTTGTCTCCAGACTGCAGTTTGGCATTCCACCCGATGGTGGATTTTGTGGTACGGATGTCTGTCCAACAAGATGATGGCCTAGTTCACCAACAAACATCGTCTGTATCTTCAGTCACCTTTGCTGTAACAACAGATCTGGGTTTATAGCTGTTAACAACAGTACGGATTAAAGAGTGATTTATAGAGATGGAATGCTCCTTTCACTCATTTCCCGTCATGAAGTCACATCACCTTTTCTACTAAAAATGAAGCTTGAAATTTTTCTGTGTACACTGCCAGTGTTGGGTTCACCCTGGTCACAGTAGGAGAACAACACTTGAAACACTCTACTTCTAGTGGAGTGCACCAGGGGTCGGTGCTGGGACCAGTCCTGTTCAATCTATTCATTGATGACTTAGATGAGGGATTGGCATGCACTGTCAGCAAGTTTGCTGATGGCACAAAGCTGGGTGGTGTCACCGACACCCCTGGAGACTGTGCTGTCATTCAGCAAGACCTGGATGGCGAGCTGGGCAGAGAGAAATGTAATGAAGTATAACAAGGGTAAGTGTAGAGTCTGGCATGTGGGCAAGAACAACTCCAGGTACCAGTATAGGTTGGGGACTGATGTGTTGGAGAGCAGTTGAGGAGAAAGAGACCTGGGGGTCCTGGTGGACAGCAGGATGACCATTAGCCAGCAGTGTGCTCTTGTGGCCAAGAGGGCCAATAGCATCCTGGGGTGGATGAGAAGTGGGGTTGTTAGCAGATCAAGAGAGGCTCTTCTCCCCTACTCTGCCCTGGTGAGACCATATCTGTAATACTGTGTCCAGTTGTGGGCCCCTCAGTTCAAGAGGGATGTGGAGCTGCTGGACAGAGTCCAACATCGGGCAATGTGGATGATGAAGGAAGTGGAGCACATCCCTTATGAGGAGTGGCTGAGGGAGCTGGGTCTCTTCAGCTTGAAGAAAAGGAGAGTGAGGGGTGACCTCATTAATGTCTATAAATATGTGAAGGATGGGTGTGAGGAGGATGGAGCTGGGCTCTTCTCAGTGTCATCTAGTGATTCAACAAAGGGCAATGATTGTAAGCTGGAACATAAATATGAGAAGGAACTTCTTCACAGTGAGGGTGACGGGGCACTGGAACGGGCTGCCCAGGGTGGTTGTGGAGTGTCCTTCACTGTAGATGTTTAAGACTTGCCTGGATGTGTTCCTGTGTGACTTGGTCTAGGTGATCTTGGTCTGGCAGGGGGCATTGGACTACATCTTTTGAGGTCCCTTCCAATCCCTAATGATTCTATTATTCTATTAACACTTTTGGCTTTATTTCTCAGATGAGACGTTTGGAAACTGCTATTTTCTCTTTCCTCCCTTGGCTTTTCTTTGGCCAATTGTTAGGTGCTGCATTTGGATCATGACAACCCCATGGAAGGCTACAGGGTTGGGAATGTGCGGTTGGAAAGCTGCACATGGGGAAAAGGACCAGAAGGTGTTTGTTGACTGGTGAGGCTGAATGCAAGCCAGTGTGTGCTCAGATGGCCAAGAAGGCCAGCAGAATCCTATCAACAGTAGTGTGGCCAGCAGTAGCAGGGAGGTGATTGTCCCCCTGTACTCAGCATTGGTGAGGCCACACCTGGCATACTGTGTTCAGATTTGGGCCCCCTCACCACAAGAAGGACTTTGGGTGGTGGAGCATATCCAGAGAAAAAAGGCAGTGAGGCTTATAAAGATCTGGAGCACAACTCCTAGCAGAGTAACTCCTAGCAGAGTGGCTGAAGGATCTGGGTTTGTTTAGCCTGGAGAAAAGGAGGCTGACTTACTGCTGTCTACCTGAAAACCCTGGTTGCCACCCTGTGCAATGTGCTTTAAGCAGTCCTGTGTTGCTGGGAGCATTGCACTTGGTGATCTCTGGAGGTCTCTTCCAACTCTGATAGTTCTTTGTGAGGTTGCAGTGAAGAGAGAGGGTATAGCCTCTTCTCCCTGGTGGCAAGTGATAGGACCAGAAAAGCTAGTTGCAGGGTGCACCGGAAGTTTTGGCTGCATGTTTTGGCTGCGTGTTACTGGCCATAGAAAGAAGCAGATGCGTGCTTGCTGCCCAAAAGAAGAGACTTCTAGTGGTTCATACATTTTTTCATTTGCAAGTGTCTGTCAAAGGTTAAAGGCACCACTCCTGCCTAACATTTTAATCAGTGAATTATTATCAATGACTTGGATGAGGGTATAGAGGGGCACCCCTTCTGAGTTTGCAGATTACACCAAGCTGGGTGAAGTGTTGATCTGATTGAGGGAGAGAAGCTCTGCTGATATCTAGATAGGCTGGATTGCTGGGCCAAGGCCACTAACATGAGCTTTAATAAGGCGGAATGCTGAGTCCTGCAGTTTGATGACAACAACCCCCAGCAGCACCACAGGCTTGGGGTGGAGAGCTGCCCAGCACAGAGGGATCTGGGAATGTTAATAGATGGCTGGTGAACATGAGCCAGCAGTGGCCAAGGTGGCCAAAGGCATCCTGGTCTGTGTCAGGAATAGTGTTGCCAACAGGAGCTGAGTGGTGATCATTCCCCTCTACTCAGCTTTGATGAAATCACACTTTTGAGTACTATGCCCAGTTTTACGCCCCTCACTACAAGAGGGACACTGAAGGGCTTGAGAGGGGACAGAGGTAGCTACCAAGCTAGTAAAGAATTTGGATCATGTATTGTATGAGCAACTGCTGAGGGAGCTGGGGCTGTTCAGCCTGGAAAATAGGAAATTGAAGGAAGACCTTATTCCTTTCTACAACTACTTGAAAGGAGGTTGTAGAGAGCCAGGGGCTGGTCTGTTCTCCTTAGGGACCAGTGATAGGACAAAGGGAAATGACCTTAACCTGTGCCAAGGGAGGTTCAGGTTGGATGTCAGGACGAATTTCTTTGCTGAGAGGGTTGTCAAGCGCTGGAACAGCCTGCCCAGGGAAAGGGTTGAGCCACCATCCCTGGAGGTGTTTAAGAGATGTTGTGTAGATGTTTTATTGGGGCACACGGGTCAGTGGTTCTGACAGGGCTAGGAAAATGTTGGACTTGAAGGTCTCTTCCAGATGAAACTATTGTATGATTCTATGAAAAGGCAGAATGCCCTTTTCATTCCCAAAATACACTTTCAGATCTGTCTGTACCCCTTAAATCATGCCTGGTGAGAACATCACTCCTGGCAACATTCATACAGGTGTCTGGTGATGCAGGGAGGGCAAAGATGTCTGGGAGATTGGGGTTAATGCCGACAGTGTTACAAATGTTCTTTTTCTCTGTAATATGAAATATGTTGGGAAATGTGTTCACAGAAATCCTGTTCAAATAACTAAGTCAGTTGGGTTGATGCAGTATTTATTCAGATGCTGAACAGTGTACCCTTCCTTCCCCTCTACTCATCATCCAGGTGGGATGGAGCTCCAATCAGTACATTGCCTTTAAAACCACAACTCTCATTCTCCATCACAGTGAACCCTGATCCATAGGGAGGCTCTGGTGACTCCCTTAGACTTTTGTGGGAGCTTGATGTCAGAATAAACCACGGACCAGAGCCCCTTTATGTCACTTTGGCTGTTGAGTCACAGAGAAAGAACTTTACTGTCAACTGAAGGCAGAGAATATTAAGGGAATAGTTTTGCATTGGTAATTACTCCACCTTTGGCGATCAGTACTGATTTACAGTATTGCCACCCCTTCATTCACCTCGTCCTTGCTCTGTGCCACTGTGAACCCATTCCCTCACACCTGCCGGTGCAGCTGTTTGCATGGCTTCTCTCTGAGTGGGAGTGGAAGCCAAACTAGGTCTCAGAAGCAGACAGAGGTGATGGTTTGGTTTTTGCCAAGTTATTTTTAAGCTGGGTGAGTTCCTTTATCGCAGTCACAGAGCAGCCGCATCTGCATTTGTGCTGACAGAGCTGAGAGAATGGAGTATACTGGGATTGCCACCAAGAAATTTGTCTTGTGAAACCACAGCCTGTGCCAGGAGGGAAGGGGTTGCCAACACAGAACTAGCACCTGGTGCAAACAGGCAACCGTAAGGAGCCTTAGCATGAACAGAGACTAGACTCACAGATACCACAACAAAAACATACCAACAAGGAACATGCTTCCAATGAGCTGGCTGGTTAAATGTATTTTTCTGTTTTTTATATCCCCTTTAGTTTCTTTTTTGAGTTAATGCACAGAAAGGGCTAAAAAAGTAGAAACATCACTGTACTGTCAAGTGGAGGAACCAGGAGCTCTCACTGTTGGGGAGCTCCTTGTTTCTCCAGTCTCTTGAAGATGGCTGATGTTTGCCAGGAGAATGAGAAAATTGTTACAAAAGGAGGACTTAGGAGGGTGGCAGTGGCTGTGGGCTGCTGCAATTCTGCTCTCATGAAGAGCACATTGCCTGCTTTATTTTTGCACCTCTTTCTGGCATTACAAAAGTGTGTAACAAAGTTTACAGAGGGGTGGGGAAAGGAAGAAATGGGGAAGGGGCCTAGGTATGCTGGCCTAGGGCTCTGCAGTCCTGTTTGTCCTCTGATATTCTTCCAGCTCTGATTTCCTGTCCATGGCAAGCTGCAGCTCCTTCTTGATGATTTCAATCTGCTTCTCCAGCTCTGAAAGCTCTTGCATCACCGAGGTCCTAGCAATACTGAGAGACTCTGCTTTCCCGTTGGTTGTTAAAGAAGCTGGAGCATCCCTCCTCACCTGTGGCAGGGGGATGTCTTGGTGCTGCCAGACTGTCACCTCATTCTGTCCTTCATCAGTGCAGATGTATTTCTTCCGGTGACAGTTGCCCAGGCTGGCTGTATTCCACACCGCGTGTTGGCTGTTCCCTACGTGAGACCTGAAGGGACACATGAGAGTTAAAATCAAACAAGCTTGTTCTCGTGTGTGTGCAGCCCTCCCCTGTGAGCCCTGCTACTGGAAAAATAAGCTGCTGCTTTTATGAGTCAGATAGTAGTGTTCTTCCTTTATCGTTGGAATTACTTTTCTTGAGAAGCCCAAGTCATGAACGTGAATGGTTGTTGTGATTAAACCACAGTGCAGAACAGAATCCTAAAATTCACCTTACCCAAAGCTTCCTTTGTTTAGTTATCACGTTGCAGTCCAGGTCAAGAATATGTGAGTCGTCCTCCAAAACTTTCTGAGAGCTGTGTCCTAAGTTCATCCCAGGGCTAGTACTTTGTGTGTTAGTACTCTGTACTAGCTTGGGCATTTGCTCCCATGGAGGAGGAAAGAGGCTGCCTTGAGTTGGTGCGGGGAGATACGGGGGAAACTGTGCCTTTGGACCTGGAAGACTCTTGTGCTAAACTGGATGTGTGTTTTGTGATGCCATTATGCCAATCCCATGAAGAGATGAGAACATCCAAATACCTGTTCAGGACATCTCAACAGGGAATTAGGATTAGCCTGGGCAAGTAGAAACTGCCAAAGCATTTCCAGAGCCAAGAGCAGGCCATCACACTGCATTTCCACACAGACTGCAGTCTGCATGAAAAAGACCACCTAGCAAAGAGCAGACTACCGATTAAGGTGGTTTGGTACCTGCAGCAGTCTACCCACTGTGTAGCTCTGTAGAATCTATGGTCCTGAGGGTCCTGGTCAGCTGGTGCAACTAACTGGCCTTGGAGCCTTGAAGTACATGTTTCTGGGAAACTACAACCCTTTGTTTTGTAAATATCCAGCAGAGTCATATGTTTACCCCTGATTTGTTGTACTTTTGTTTCTTCGCACAAATCAGAGCACGGCTTTGTGATAAAGTGTCAGTAACTGACATAACTTCTGCTCCTCGTGGGGGTGCTTTTGTCTGGAGGTCTGAGCAGCTGATTTGAACAAAGTCTGCAGTCAACACCTGAATTTTATGGAGTAAATATAGCCCTTACCAATTGGCCTCTGATGCTGAGCAGCTCTCCTAGGTTTTGGGAAGATTGTACGTAATAAACCTAGTGACTTTTCTTCCCTGGGAGAAATAGCAGCAGTATAACACAAATTCTTTCCACTTCTTTTCTGTATCTTGCTACAGGCAGCAGGAACAATATAAAGTGTAGTAATACAATTGATTTGATAGCCCTGGGTTGTACCTAGCTGCATCAATGGCAAGCTGGGCACCATGCTAGTAGGTACCTAGAGTTAAATTCACCATGATTTTGTGCAAACAGCAGCTCAGACCATGAGTAGAACAAGGACAGCAGTTGCATGTGCATGCAGATATGCCTGGGCTGGATGATGTGGAAGCCAGAAGGTTTTTGGACAGCAGCACCTCTTCTCTCCTAGTGTTGAAAGAGTATTTGTGCGGTTCAGTTTCTAAGTCACTCTCTCTGGGGTTTATGGCCATGTCCTGGTGCTACAAAATTTTTGCACTGGAATATAATTCAGCTGGTAACTTCCTCTGGCTGAGTTAGCGCGAGGAGGTGTAGGAGGAGAAAACGTTCTGCACCAGTCAGCTCCTGGTACTGCTGCCCAAAGGTCACAATGAGGAGTTTCTGCATGCAAGGAGGTGCCACACTATGGGGTTCTGTGGGCCAATAAGGTGATGGAGTTAACAGAGGAAATGATTTGCCTACATTTTTATATACCTGCTTGCACTTAGGCAGTCTAGAAGCTTATAGATCTTCACTTACATTTTCAGCTGTTAGTGCAGGAATGACAAACCAGGCTCAACATACATTTACCTACACAGGTTTCATTCAAGGTAAATACCTAGCAACAGTCTGGAAGACATTTTTTTCCTACAGTCCATGGCTGAACTTATCTGTAGAAAAGCAATACTGCTGCCCATGTCCTTAAGAAGCACACGAATAGTGCGGACCTACTGAGCAAAGGCATGGTTTTTAAAAAACACCTTCTCTTAGAAGTCACAGGCAGTGAAAACAAGGCAAGATTGTTACCTACTTTCTGTCTCCAGCAGGAGCTGGATAAGACAAATGTTTCTGAGAGGTCTGTATTTTCCTCTGCTCAGCTTTCTTGTTTCTCAATCTGAAAAACAAGAGAGCTGAAAAGGTTTTAATCTGCCTGACCTCTCATTCACTGTGCAGCGATCTCACGTGCCAGTGAGACAAGGGCACAGCCTGTCTTTATAATGGAGTGCTTTTGTTAGCTGTATGCAAAATCACATAAGAACAAAATTTCTAGACTGTTCCAATGCTTCTTACTGGAAATGGTTGTTTCCCACCTCCTTCCATTGTTGCTTCTGTTTTATTTTTTTGCTTCTATTGTCTTTGGGATGTATCAGACCTTTAAGTAGATTTCCAGGTGGAACATATTGAATTTTAAAGTAATGTTTTCAGCTGGTGTTTTAAGGCGTGTTGAGCTTCCTACCTCTTTTCTGCCCGCTTTGTTTTAGGCTGACATTTGTCCTCAATAAAGGAACTGTTCAGAGCACGATGTAATCTCTAGAGGGAAAAGAATAAAATAAAGAAGAGAAAGCAAGATTAAGAGTAGCTCCATAAATAGGTAAAAATTTTGGCTTTTTGTGATGGACCTGAACATTAACTATTTTGCCTGTTCAAGGATACAAGCAATATTTGTGCTCTGTCACAGAATCACAAAACATTAGGGATTAGAACGGACCTTGAAAGATCAT